>APFE030306633.1:0-51701 GCA_000404065.3 Pinus taeda
CAATAAAAGATTCACTATTCTTGATTTCATCCACCATTTTCCCAACCAAGTAAAGAAGACTACGAACAACAGTTTTTGCAGCCGCACGTGCACGACTCTCCTCTATTTTTGGAAGGGTAAGTTAAGGTATGATATTTTCTAACTTTTAACCATTAAATTCCTTGAAAAGTTAGAATAATGATTTTTGGAAAAACTTCACTTCCTTTTCCCTTCTTTTCCCCATTTCACATAACTGCCCAAACCATCCGTTTAAGGGGAAGGATACATTTACATGCATGCTTTGTCACATTCATATAACATCCACATTCATATATCACATTCTAAAATCCACTTACCTTCCAAATATATTCACTATTACATGAGCATACAAATGGCTTTGTCAAAAGTATTTAAAAGTTAATTGGATGCCAAAACAATCATGGTTGTTACACAAGAACCAACCATGATGCATTCCAACAAAAATACTCTACAATAAAAGTCACATTATCAATATGCAAGGATCATACATTGAATACAACAAACAAAATATGGTTGAAACACAAGAACCAACCAAGTTGTAGTTCATCAAAATAACGCCTTGCAAAAGCTAAGTAACTAATATCATGCAGAGTTTAAGCCAAAGCTCAAGTACCAAAAAGTAATGTAATAGATTGCATAAGGACATGCAATATCTTCAGTTTGGGGGTATGTTGGGCCTCAAAATCGTCCCTATTTTCACTCCATTATTCACTTATATCTTCACATTTTACCTTCATGTCACCTCCATTCCACCTCCACATCATTACATTTACCTCATTATTGGGTCATAACTATGATTTTCCAAAGTTTATTAATTCTTAACATTTTTAAGTGGATTTATGGCTAAAACTTAGAAAATAATATGCTTATACTTATACCTAACAATTAGAATGAGTTTGTTGACATGTGTAGGTACAAAGGAAGCTTTCAAGGCATCCTTATGTGGCACTCTATGCTCAAATTCGAATTTGAGAAGATCATGAACCTCATGGAGAAGATCATGGACCTCATGGAGGAGATCATGGAGGATAGGGTTATGTGTCACCATTGGTTGAGAAATATGTGGGTCAAAGGAGAGAATAGTGGGTCTACATTTATGAGGTTGTTATCATAGTTTTTGTATAAATGGGAGTACCTCCTCCATTCCAAAGGGAGGAATCTTAGAGCATTGTATCTAATTTATGATGGAATAAAGCTTCATTTGACATATATTTTCATTATATAGTTATAGAAATAGTTTTCCACTATGTAGTTTTAGATAGAAGTTACCTTAATGTAGTATATGGAATGGCTTGTCACTTTGGATCTTAGGAGAATTGAGCTCACTCTAGAAGGAGCAAAGGAACATGTTGTTTCATATTAGATCTTATTTTATTTAATTGCTTAGATGTTTGATGTTTGAGGATTTGATTGATGAATGAGTTTTCAATTAGAGTCTTATCAACATATGAGAGGACAACCAAGAGTCTAAGTTAGGCTCTCTCTCTATTTGATTTGTATGACAATTGGAATTCATCTTTTTGCTTTTATGTTTCAAAGTTATTTCATTTAGTTTACGCTTATGGATGAATTTTAGTTTAGTCTGGATTAGTACAAGAGAGGACAATCAAGAGACTAAGTTAGTCTTTCTCTCTTTGAATCTAAACAACAATTAAAGTTCATCCTCTTGTTTGCATCTTAAGTTTCTAGTTTTATGATTTCTCTATGATACTGTAGGGAAGGACAACCAGGATCTCCTTAGTTAGGAGCCTCTTCCCTTGCATATTGTATTGAATCGTAAATAATTTCATTAGACATAGATTAGTCGCCTACTCCTGCACATATAGTGTTGGCGTCATCAAAAGCTTACGAGTTTCCCTGGTTGATAATTTAATGCAGCAATTTAAGCACAATAAATTGCCCAACAGTAGGATCTAGGGTAACATCAAACCAAGCTTAACCTGGTAGCTAGCCCTACCAAGTCGGGAGAGGGCTCTCTCCTTGTCAATCTCAGTAAAATATGATCAATGAGGCTTGAGATGACTAATGTAAAGACTGATTTTATGCTAGGTATGTGTTCTGAAGAGTTTGATTGAATTTGATGATGTTTTTTTGCCTCGAACGTGACAGGCAGATTTGGGTCCGGGGAATGGGCTCAGTTTCACAGAGATCTCTATGGGGCAAGGTAGGAAAATGACTTAGTACTTCAAATTGAGTGAGATGGAGAGATTTTATACTGGTGAGGAGTTGAAGACGGCATGAAAGTCTTAGGGATCCTCTTCAAACAGCTAAAAACATAAATAACTAAACAAAACCCTAGGTAGAGCACTACAATTCAATGAATTCTACCTTTATCCTTGTTTCATTTAGTTGAGATGAACAGAGAGAGATAATCGCATACATAAAACTCATGTAAACTTGCAATTACAGAAGGAAACACAATACCAAATCAAGTTTTCACAAGAATCCCATAAAGTGCTGCAAACCCTGGTCTATTCCTTTGCCAAATTGCTGAAATGAGTGTACAATAATGCTCCAAACATTTACAAATGTCCAACCTTTGGCAATGAATGAAAAACTACTAGATATAGGAAACAAAAAAGTCATCCTAGTCTTTAGGGGTCGAGTTCATAAGTTTAGGAGTTTTTTCAACAAGATCTAAACTGAGAACTAAAATGTAGGCAGTGGAACAGTGTGCCTCTAAAAACTAGGAAACTAATTCATTCAGTTGCAAACTACCTTTCCATGGATGAATCTACCTCTATGAGTGAAAATTTAACATATTTACCTCAAAATCCATCAAGTCACATCAAATTACATCATGAGTTTTACTATTAGAAAGAGAAAAGTCAAACTGAGAAGAAAATAAGCAAAAAAAAATGGAGTTTTTTGACCAAAATGACAAAATTTCATCATGTGCGTCGCGCTCCTGTCCCTGTGCGCCGTGCTACTTTGGAGCTGATTTTGGAGGCCATCCCGTGCACCAAATTTTCTCCAAGTGGGATTTTTGGAAATGTCTTCTTGTCTATCCAAAACAAGTGGAATTTCTGAATTTGGTCTCCATTTTCCCCTCCAAAAATGAGTTCTTCCAACATTGTTTCCTGTGTGGCCAAAAAGGGGCAGAAATGTCATTTTTGAGGTGTTTTTTACCCTTTTGGAAGCTCAAAACTTGTCAAAATTTATTGGCCATGTGAGGGCATTCATATTTTTCCATGAGGAATCCAAAAATGTTGATTTTTCCTCAAAAGGATGTCCCTAGGAAAAGCGCGTGCCAGGTGGCGCGGCACACCAGGCAGAAAAACCTATTTTTTAAGCCAAAAATTCAAAATTTGCAAAAATTTTCCCAAATTTCTTGAAATTTGGGCTGAGTGTCCTTCATCAAGTGTTGTGTTGGGCTAAGGAAGCCTCAGCCAATATCTAGAGTCTATATTTCTCTTTTCTCTTCCTCGATGCTTTCTTCAACTTGGCCTTCAAAATCCTGATTCTTGCTTTGCACACCTTGTTTCTCGCCAAGTAGTGGTAGGCCATGTGCCTCAACATCTTTTTCTCCCTGTTGGCCTTCTCTAGCATCTTTTCCAAGTGCATATTTACCCTCTCAACCCAAGATTCACAATCAGCATCAATTTCGTGTTCAAATGGTGTCAACTTGACTTTCTTCCTCTTGGAAACTTGCCAATTTTCTCTTATGTTTTGAATCTCCATGATGTTTTGTTGATCCTCTATCTATTTGTTCCTTTGCTCAAGATATTTGATTATCCACTTGGATCTTTCTAGGTTGAGAGACAAATCACGAATGTCAGCTTGTTGTTCCTGAATGATCTCCTTGAGCTTTGAGCTTTGGGAGCCCAAATCGGTGTCATCATCCTAAATAAGAATGAAAGTTGTCTCTTGTCCTCCTGAAGGCCCCTCATCATGTAATGGATACTTACCCTTGTCTTGTACCTACTTCGTTGTTGAAGGAAATGAGACCCCTTCTATCCCGAGTGGAGATAGTACTCGTTTTGCTGCTGCAAACAATCTCCTAATGCCCTTTTGATATGTAACAAACATTGGCACACTGGTGGTTTGTGTCTCATGCACTTCTTGCCGATGTGAAGGCTCTCCTGCATCATGAAAAATTGATGGGGGAACTTGTGGACATGTAAAGACCTCATGTGCAATGAAATCCTCCCATGAAACATTCAGTAGACTAAGTTGATGCAAAACCACAATTTTGATTAATGCAAAGTGATAAATGCTATTATACTGCTAATGAGGAGGCTTCCTTTGAACCAAGGTGGTCATCTTCTCAATATTCCAGCAAATAAAATAGGGGAGATTCATCATTCTCACCCTAGTGAAGTGCATCAACAATCTGATGTGGTAGGCATACAGGCAAGAAAATATGCCCTCACAGCTGAAATATTTAATTATGAGTTTCATCAAGGGAGCATATGTGTCCTAGAGGTACCTGAAAGGGAAAACTCTACTAATCTGCCTCTGAAAACTAGCCTTGATATAAGGCTCATAATGTTCCCTGTCTACCAGCTACCCCTTATTCCACTGCTCACCCACATTTGGAATACCGGTTGGTTGAGATATAGTCTCAGGTGTCAAGGTGAATGTCACACGTGCCAAATTGACTTGGCCATTATGAAGATGGAGTAAAAATAGTCTTGCAAGCCCATGATGGTATTTAACTCTTTCCACCATCTCACAAAGTTGGTAACAAGATTGATGTTAGAAGCATGTGACAGCAAGAGGACAAGCCAATAGCTCGGCAAGTGAAGTAGGCTCCTCTCGGTTATGTTTCCCACCCTTGTGAGGTCTCCTTGGTACATGAATTTCTCTAGAAGAGTCACTAACTATTTCCTCATTTCTGTCATAAGAAGAATCTGACTCCATGTTTGCCAATGCTTGAGTTTTCTTAGATGAGTATGAAGAGATTTTAGAGTGACAATAGGAATTTGTTGCTAAAGATATGAATTGATGAGGGACTGTGTATGAGGGGTTGGGAATGCTGCTGGTAGGGTTTTTGAGGTATGAAGGGGTTTAGGGAATGATAGTTAGGGTTTAGGGATAGCAATTAGGGTTTGGGATAAGTGAAAGTAGGGATTAGGGTTAGTATTTTTAGGGATATGGGGAGTAGGGAATAGGTGAATATGAATGAAAAGGGAGGGAGAGAATGAAGTGAGGGAGTGAGGGAGTGAAAATGGTAGTGGTGGAATTTAGCAACAAAAATGCAATTTGTAAACCCTAGGCAGTTTTTTTTTTTAACAAGCAATGCAAGGAGCTAGGGTTTCAATATTTCCCTGTTGAATCACCATAAACACTAAGACAAACTCATTCATTGGCCATGAGGGGATATCAACTTACTTGTAAAATGAGGAGTTTACAATTTGAGAGCCTTTGTAGGAAGATATGAGCGAATTCGGGCTTTGAAGACCTGTGTGTCGTGCCACCTCACAGGTGCACTACGCTACCTCGGTGCATCACGTCGCTTATAAAAATGCATTGTAAACCATTTCCCGGTGCGTCGCGCTCACGCCCAGGTGCGTCGCACCAGGGAGAATGTCAAATTTGCTGCGATTTTGCCTCCTTTGCCTCAAAACGATTTTTTTTTTATTTCTCAACTCTTTCTCCCTTGAGCACAAATGAACTTTATAATATGAAAAATAGTTTATATACATATGATTTTGATTTTTCATTTACAAAAACCCACTCTTCTAATGTTTGGTCATTTCACTTCTTTTTTTCTAAACTTTGTTTTAGCATTTTGCTTGGTTTTTTCCTTTGATGGACTAAATACTTTGGCATTTTGTTTCTTTTGCAGGAACTGAAGTAGCAGAGGCTTGGAAAAGTGACCAGGGCTACCTCTAAAATTATTACATATGAAGAAATGAAATTACATAATCCTTTAGTACATGAAACATATAAAAACTCGGTTTTTCCTCAAAACAGGGTTTTGAGGAAAAATCAATTACTGAGCATGTGATTATTGAAATTATTGTTGTTGAGACTTCATTTGGCCTCCTCCTGCACTTTCTGACCATTATTGAGCGTTTTCAAGACCTTATTGATGAAACTCTAGACCTAATGAGACCTAAAACCCTAAAAATGACTTTTGCAATTTTAAAGACAAAAAATGATTGCAAATGATCTAGACTTATGAAAATGGGTCAGCAGGTAAAGAACATGAGGGAAAATGTATAATATTCCACTACCATCAGATGATCCATGACCCTAATGGAATGCAGCTGATCGGATGAGACACCTAACATGCAATGCAACAAGAGAATTTGATCACTGATGGAGGGATGAAGATACCGACACTAACACCTCCCCATCAGATGCATGGTTTGTTGCTTAAGCATGCCTTGAAAGTAGATTTTCTAAAGAATAATGTTTGCTTGCAATGAGTGTATTTTCCCACAAATACAATAGTTTTTCAGCACCTCTCCAAAATTCAATGTTACCACGGCACCTTTTAGGGTCCCATAATTTATAGGATCTCAAGGTATTTGAGTATTGTATCTCAGGAATCTTATATTGTAAATACTTGTCAATCTACCAATAATTTTCAATTAAAAGAAAAAGTAGAACAAAAAATGAAAAGAGGGTATCAATAAAAAGAGAAAAAAAAAAAACAAACAAACAAACAAAATTATTGAAAAACAATGAAAAATAGAACCCCATCAAAAGAAAAACAAAAATAAATAATACTGAAAGTGTTGCAATTCTAAATGCCACTACTGATAGATAGTTTTCTTCATCATTGTTAAATAAAGATTGTGTGCAGCTTGTTCAAAATTCCACAATGACTAGATATTTGTTTAATCATACAATGTAATCATGGTTAAACATATTTAAATTTCTGTAAATTAGGTTAGAGAATAAAGATTTTCCAAACAGTCTAATCTTGGTAAATCAGTAGTTAGGAAGAAAATGACATTAATTCAATTGTTTAATCTGAATCAATAGGATAAATAAGGGATAGGCTAGATAGTTTTCATTTTGAGTTTTTCATTTTCTATAAAAGAAATAATGTGGGTTTTATAGTCTAAGTCCACCCTTTAAAAAATAAAATGTTAGTTTAGTTAAGGGTAGGTAAATTAGATGGTTTTTATAAATATATGCCTACACCATTTATATCCTAATTTTTAATGATATGGTAAAAAGGAAAATGGGTGCAATGGGATAAAGTAATTTTTCACGATTTTATTCCTAAGCCTTTATCCTAAGTCAAAAATGAAAAACACGAAAGGCACATGGCGACAAAGTTTCTTTGTCATATATGGTTAAAAGACAGCAGTGTCAGAGTGTCAGGATCCTCTCCCGCTCACGATCCATGGCCCACATCTTTCTTCGCCACCCCCCTCTCCATCCTGTCTTTACTGTCGGGGGGGGTTCGAAAATTTGTTTCCCCAGTGGGCCCCATTCCCTATGTGGCAGCCTCTCCTAATTTCGCACCCCCCCATTGCAATCCCACTTACCACTCGCTATCCCCTCCGAAACAACTTTCCCTTCGCTTGCTTTGTCACATCCCCACCACAACTCCTCCGCCACTCTCCTCTCGCCACATCGCCTAGTCGTTGTCCACTTAAATGCACTCCCATAAAAACAATTGTTCAGCATTCAATTCAATTCTTGAGTAACCATTTAAACTTAAAAGCCCTGTGCCCTTTCCAATGGGACTTTCACATCATGGTTTAAAATCTTTTGATACCATTGTTTTCATCCCTTCCACTGCTTATTTTTTGTTATTGACCTTTTTTTTGCACAACGATTGTTATCAGAGTATTTCCTTGACTAGATTCAGATAGAAACTGACAATTCTCTGTCTCCTTCACCTGACAATTCCTTACCCAAATTATTTTCCCGGTAATCTCTTATATCAATTCCTCTTGTCTTTCACTAATACAGTCCTACCTCCCAAGATTAAAACTCACTTCCTCCCTCCATATATTTAGATCACATCCCTTTAACCGACATGGATTATAAGATTAATGAAACCCAATGTGACTGTGACTTTTTGGAGTTATACTATTGGTTGGAAGACAAATATGCAGATAAAACTGATGAAATTGGGTTGTGGGAGTCCAATCTTCCCCATTAAATCTTCCCTCTAACCTTCCAAGCCCCTGAATTCACCAGAAAGTGTCAAGCTTGTTATGTCCCTACCCAAAGAGCTATTATGGCCCCATCTTGTGACATTCTCTTTACAATTACTACCCAGTCAATTGACCAAATGATACTAGCATCCCCTGTGGAAAATGCTGCTCCTTTCTCCATAGAATCCCTCACCCATCTTTATTAGAAGCCGGATTTCACTACCAGAGCCAAAATCTTTGAGATATTCCTGCCAGAGAATGCCTAGTTACCCAAGAAGAATCCTCCATATCCTTCCTCCATCTTCCCTTATCAATCCAAGCAAATTATATCCATAATTTCCTCTATTTTGGGTTAGTATTCTGATCAGTGGGTAGATGAACCCATTTAGGTTTCCTCTCCATATTTTCCACATATAGTTAGCCATCCGTTGTATTCAATTTCATTCAATTCTTGGCTGACAGCATTCATGAGCAATTTCTAAAATTTCCCACAGAGTATATGTTTAATTAAACCTCTATTTTAATCGATATATTCCTTTACTATTAGGTAAAAATTTCAATTTTGCAACGCAAAAGCTTGATGATCTAGCAAAGCAGCAGCCAATGATCTTTTGGACCTCATTGGTCATGAAAGAGGAGGAGGAGTTCTCTTACAAGCAATTTATTGAGGAATTTGTTCACCCAACCATGAACATCCTTAACTGTTCAATACAACCCAGAATCAGTGAATAAATCAAGAGAATTTTGCATCTAATAGATCAGACCAATACTAGGGATTGGTATTTATACCAAAACTACACAAAGATCAGGGTTTATGGTTGCGAATTGGCACCATACAAACTCCCTAAATACCTCCCCGTGAGGATTTTTTCCCTGGACTATATTAGATAGATGTTAAATTCTGATGAAATTCATTTTGTAGTGGCTAAGAAGAAATTGCAGTTCCATATAATGACACAGGTCAGCCCTTTTATATGTAATACTAGGATAGTAGGTGAAGAAGCAGACATAATGCTTAAAGAAATGAAGTTCAGCTTGAGTTATACATCGTCTTATGACCCTTGTGGCATTATTTCAAAGCTCATAGTATAAAATAAAATTACTCCCTACATCCATACTCCCAGGCCTGAAATAGAAAAGTATGTTAATCAGTTAAAATGGACAGAGAACACCTTGCAGGAAGCTGAGGAACAACTCTTTTCTACCTCCAATTTGCAGACTCCCACTCCTCATAAAAAATCAAGTAAAAGACAAAGGGAGGAAGGATCATCATCAACCACAGGAAGTGAAGTCAAAGAGTTCAGGATCAGTTACAGGAAAAGGAAAAAATTGGCTCCTAGGACAAATCTGGACAAAGAGACAGAAGAGCAGGCTTCCATCATAATTACAGACTCACCACGTGCAAGCAACAAATTTGTAACATCTTCTATTGGACCTTCATCATCACAAGATTATAAGGAAACTAAGCTAGAGTCACATAATGTCCAAGGAGAGAAGGAGAAGACAATTTTGATAGGTACATAGAGATTAAGGTTAAGAATGAGATTCTTAAAAGTAGTACCTATAATAAATTTTGGAAGCAGACCTCCAACTCACAGAGCAAATTGTTATCAGTCTTTGACACAGAGCATGGAAAGATGCAAATGTCCTTTCTTGAGGCCCAAATTCCACAACCAAAAATAGCAACAGAGTACAAGAGCACTACATTTGAGTTCATCACCAAACACATTCAACCCATTGATCAAATGGAGATGCATAAGTAGACTGGTGAGATGATATCTTCCACATTAACTAACACTGCTATGTCATTGTCCAAGTTGTAGGTTTCATTTGCCAATGTCCAATCTCAGTTGAAAATGGAGAAAGTATCCTCCTTAGAAAAGGATAACAGGATCAATTCTTTAGAAGATTTGGTACTAAAGATAGGACATGATCCTAAAGATGTCAATGCAGAGGAGGAGAATATCAAGAAGAAGAATTTGGACATTGCAGCCTTGAGAAAGCAGCTTAAGCTACCAGCCATAGAGGATCCATTAACCAAGGACACTGAAGAAAATGAAGCGTAGAAGGAAGACATGATGAAGCTGATTATAGAGTAGAACATACGAATTAGACAGATGGAGGCAGAAATGGAGAAGATGATAAAGGAGAAAGAACAAATTCAGAAGATGTAACAACCCGAAATAACAATACATAATTAATTAGATTAGTCAACACACAATTTATCAACTAGTTAACATTAAATTTCAAAAGAAATGTGAGGAGAGACAACTTATCTATGGAACGCTAGTTGAATGCTAGTTGAATTTTGCTAACTACAAGAAAGTCTTGGAGACGACTCTCCACCCAAATGTAGGCTCAATTGCACAAAATCTTTCTACAATTGGCCACCCCCGAGCCCTCAATCAACGTACTACTACCAGGGAATCCTTTGTCCCACCAAACTAGTGTCAACATGCAACTCTCTTTGCATCAGCATAACTTTTCTGATGGTCCCTGGCTTCTTTTAGTCTCTGCTTAATTGTGGCCATTTGTTCTTCCATTTCTTGGAGCATTTCGAGTCCCAACATGACTCGATCCTCTAATCGATCCCAACTTAATGGAGTACGACATGGTCTTCCATACAATATTTCGAAAGGAGATGCCTGAATTGAACTATGATAACTATTATTGTATGCAAATTCCACTAAGGGAAGGTATTTCTCCCATTGGTTTTGTTGATCCATGACATACATTCTTAGCATGTCCTCTAATACTTGGTTTACTCTTTCTGTTTGCCCATCTGTCTCTGGGTGATATGTTGTACTGAAGTTTAGTTGTGTTCCCATAGATTGTAATAGGATTTTCCAAAATCTAGAAGTAGAACATGTGTCTCTGTTAGATATTATCTTTCTACGCACTCCATGAAGGTGAATTATTTCTTTTAGGAAAATTTGAGCGATAGTTGATGCTTCAAAGGTGGTCTTAACTGGAATGAAGTGAGCACTCTTAGTTAATTTATCAACAACAACCATAATGCAGTCATGTCTCTGGGATGTCATAGGTAAGCCTCCAACAAAATCCAGCAAAACAACTTCCCACTTAGTTTCCGATATATCATGGGGTTGTAAAAGACCTGCCAAGTGACAATGTTCAGCTTTAACCTGTCGACATTCTAAACATCAGGCCACAAACTTTTTTATATCCTTTTTCATTCCTGTCCAGAAAAATAGTTGTTTTAAATCCGCGTACATTTTTTGGACTCCTGGATGTGCAGCATATGGAGCTTGGTGGGCTTCCTTCATTATTAATTTCCGAAGTTCATCATCACCTGGGATGTACATCCTACCCTTATATCGTAGCAATCCATCATTATCTAAGGTGTATCCTTCCCTCCTGGTCGCCACAGGTACCTCTTCTTGTAAGGTAAATTTTATTTGTTGGTATTGCGGGTCCCCTACTAGGTGGTTAAGAATCCGGCTTGTCAGGTCTATCTTTAATGACAATATTAAATGAAGTCTAGGTCTCCTACTTAAAGCATCTGCAACTTTATTTTCTTTCCACTTGATGTAGGATATATTGAAATCATAATCACCAAATAGCTCACTCCAGCGTTGTTGTCAAGCATTAAGGTCCTTTTGGGTGAAGATATACTCAAGACTTTTATGATCTATTCTTAATTCAAATTGATGCCCCATCAGATAATGTCTCCATAGTCTTAAGGCCATTACAACTGCCACTAACTCCATATCATGAGTAGCATAATTGATTTCATGGGTCTTGAGTTTACGTGAAGCATAAGATATAACCCCTTCATATTGCATCAAGATTGCACCTAAACCTTCTCCTGATGCATCCATGCATACACGAAAGTCCTTGTCCATGTCGAGTACCTTTAATATTGTAGCAGTTGTTAGTCGATGTTTTAGCTCATTAAATTCTTTCTCACACTCACTTGTCCATTCAAACTTAACCCCTTTCCTTTGGAGGTGGGTGATGGGATTAGATATCTATGAGAACCCTTCTACAAATCTTCTATAATAGCCTGCCAACCCCATAAAGTTGCGTACTTCCTTGACATTCCGAGGAGTAGGCCAATCCATTATAGTTTCAATCTTACTGTAATCCACTACAATGCCTTTCCCACTAATGGTATGGCCTAGATATTGAATTTCTTTCTCAAAGAAGGAACACTTAGTAAGTTTCCCATATAGCTTATTTTCTCTAAGGCATTGAAGTACCAATCTCAAGTGTTCTAGATGCTCCTTCTCATTGTGGGAATGAATGAGGATGTCATCCAAGAACACTTGGACAAATCAGTCCAAATATTTTTGGAAGACACTATTCATCAAGTTCATGAAGGTTGTCGAGGAATTAGTCAAACCAAATGGCATAACAATAAACTCATAGTGTCCATAACGCGTTCTAAATGTTGTCTTAGGTATGTCTTCCTCCTTGATTCTTAGTTGATGATAACCTGACCGTAAGTCTATCTTGGAAAATATTGAAGCTCCTTTTAGCTGGTCAAATAGGCATCTATTTGAGGCATGGGGTACCTATTCCGAATGATGGCCTTGTTTAGATCTTGGTAATCAATACATAACCTAAGAGTTCCATCCTTCTTCTTTACAAATATCACTGGTGCACCCCAAGGTGACACATTGGGTCGGATAAATCCTTGATCAAGAAGTTCTTTAAGTTGTATACTCAACTCATTAAGCTCTGGGACAGTCATTCAATAAGGTGTTTTGGATATGGGTTATGTTCCTGGTTTCAAAGAAATGGAGAAATCGATTTCTCGAACTGGAGGCAAACTTAGTAGCTCTAGAGGGAATACATCTACAAATTCAGAAAGTAGTGGGTGCAAGTTATCTGAGGACTTCTCGTCGACACGAACCATCTCTACTGCATAAATCTTGCACCCTTTCCTCATACACTTATTAACCTTCTTAGCTGATATGAGGCGTAGTGTAACATTACATCTAATGCTTTTATTACTATGTTTTCTCCCTGGTCATTTTTTAGGAGAATTGTCTTATTATAGCAATCCAGTATAGCTTGATGAGATTCAAGCCAATCCATTACTACAATTAAATCATAAGTCCCTAGATTCGTGCTATACAAGTTCATCTTAGTAAAACACCCCCCAATGTTAACACTGCAATCTCTTACCATTAACCCTACTGATTACTGAGAGCCTGATGCCATTTCTACCATTCTAAAGTTACTTTTCTCATGAGCTGTCAAGCCACATCTAAGTATTGTTGAAGGAGAAATAAAAATATCAGTGGCACCTAGATCAATTAACACAGATAGATGGATGTTATTGATCATACCTGCAGACTCCACCACTGTGGCTTGGTGCTCAGCCTCGCGATGGTTTTTGGCTACATGAATTCTGTGTGGGTTTTGTGGTATTCCTCCTTTTGCTTTGTGTCCCTGTTGTTTAATCCCAGTTTGACACCTTGGATAGTCCCTTCTATAATGTGGACCTCCACATTGCCAACATTCTACTTGCTCTCGATTCTTATGTTGTACATGTCCTTGGCCACCAAATCCTCTACCCCCACTATTAGTGTTTCTCAAGTAGGACTGACCCCTACATCCTCCTGGAGGCAACCGATAAGTTGCACTAGCGATCCGAGAAACATTGTTTTGTCTTCCCTGGAATCTATATGGCTGCCTCCCTGTTCTATTTATCCTCATTGTGGGATGTTGCTTCCTTGTATTTTCATCAACCACCATTCACTTTTTCATATTTATTGTCTTCAGAACTTGTTTGGCTAAACTAGTGGTCATTACCATAGTGGTGGGTTTCCATATGGCGACTTCCGCTCGGACCAAGGGATCAAGTCCATGTAAGAATCTTTCAGCTTGACGTTGATCATCAGCCATATAGTCCACGTGATGGACCAACGCATGGAATTCAGCTTCATAGTCCTTGATAGATCTACCATTCTGTCGTACTGTATGGAAAGCCCCTACTTGTTGGTGTTTGTACTCCTCTGATAGGTACCTAGTTCAGAAGGCTTCCTTAAACATTTCCCAAGTGACTTGCAATGGGGTGACTTGCATCTTTGTTTCTTCATTTACCCACCATAATAGAGTGTCTCCTTTTAGTAGACTCATTGATATTTGGGCCTTTTACCTTGAAGTGTATGTCTTAAAGCTAAGTGCTCTTTTGACACCAATTACCCACGCTTCTGCTTTTGAAGAGGATTCTAGGTAAAAGTTAATACATACATATATATAATTTATATATATATATATATATATATATATTATATTTATTAATTTATCAATAATTTTAACTTTAATAATTATTATATATAATATGATACATGCTAGCTAAGGAAAGACAAGGGAAATTATTTACAGGTTATGTTATCGATATATTGATAAGGAAATAAACCATATGAAATAATGAGATTAAGTAGTATTCAGATGGGAATTGGATGAGATATGGAAATCTTTTGAGGACGAACAAGGATAGTTACCCAATGATGAATAAATCACTGAGGACTAGTTGACCATATGTGCAAGTGAATTAAGCATGATAGGAAAGTAAACCATGATGACATAGTGTACAACATGCTTGGAATGAGTAATCTAAGGGTGTAAATTGATGTTAAAACAAAGGATATAAAATTTGATATTAACAATTTAAGGAATGATTGTACAACCATTAATACTTTAATGGTGAATTTCACTAAATTCCCTTGGGGAAGGAAGAATACATGACTAGAAATTAAGGCTCGAGTGATGAGGATCATTTGAATTTTAACGATGTGCTTAAATGACTATATCTACTATGTAATCGTTAGTTTCCTACTTGAAGGAATATGGAATGATTATTGAAAAGTAATTGGTATCTCAATGAAAACATGACATAATAGTAATTATGAAGATTAGTATTTTCTATGACCCAAATCAAGCTCAAAACCTTAGATCTGGCAGGTACTCATTTTGCAAAAGATATGGTATAACAATGAATGATATCATGACACGAATAGTACTCATGAGATTACATAGATCCTAGAGGGATGTTAAATAATGTTAATTCATAGTTAGCATTCATTGTTCATATATGTAAGTTAAATTAATTCATGATAAGAATGCTTATAGTGTATTGTTGTTCTACATTTGATAAAGTATTTGATGATTTTCATATTATTGATGTTTCATGATATGATGGTATGTGGTAAATGGATATAGTTCTCATGAGAGGTTAATGACGTATATGTGGTGCTTATTTATCTATTTGGTATGATAATGATGTTGAATGCTCATGATGAATATGATATGCATAGGGATAATGATGTTATGATATGAGGTTATATTGACATGTGTTTTGTTTATTATGTGATGTCATGATATATCTTTAATGCAAATATGTTAATATGATAACTTATGAGGGTGTTTTATGATATGAAGCATGTGGTAATCGCATGCAAATTTTATGACATTCAAGAGAATGTAGTTCTTTACTATTTAGAATGTTGTGATAACAATGATGTTATGTTATTTGGATGACATGCAAGATTTGGCATATGGATTATTTTTATGATACTATGGTTATAGCTAATGCATTAGATGTATGTTGAGATGTGGTGATGGATAGGAAATCCACAAATGGGCTGAGAAAGCTGGTTTATTTGATGATCTTGCAGGAGCCCATACCTGCGAGGGAGAATATGTAACACCATATGGGCTGGGGACAAACCCAATCAACACTACATATGTCAGTAGTTCCTCTGTCTTGTATAGTTCTTGATGGATAGCTCTTGAAGGACTATGGGACCATCTTGAGGAGGCCAAGTGCCTGATGTTCTAGGCTAGGTACCTAGTATTGTATTGGGATGCCAAAGTCTGGTAGGGGTGTAAGGACTTCAATGCTTGGGGTTGTGCGCCTTAGTGAGTTGTGGAGGGAGTGCGCCAACCTTGCGTGATGCCCGAAGACATTGAGCACTGTACCGGATGCCTGCCTTGGGGCCTTGGGGGCAGATGAGGTTTGAGTCAGGCATGAGCCTTGGGGCGAGCCTTGGACTAGGATACAGACTAAGGAGGCTTATGCCTGGTTCCGAAAGTGGGAAAAAGGACAGAGATTCCTTGGGATTTCTCGGGTGTTGTGAAACTTTCGATGCCTGCTAGTTATATTAGTTCAGCAAAGGGTGTCAGTGAACATGAAGTAATAAATAACAAAATAAAATGTTAAATAATTCAACTTAACTTCGGGAAAAAGTTCCTTAAAGTGGAGGAGTATGTAATGTCCCTTAATAATAATAAATAAATAAAAAAAATAAAATAATATAATATAATATTAAAATACAAGAAATAAATAACAAACAATAATAAAATAGTAACATATAAATATAAATAACAATACTAAACTCTAAATAAATATAAATAAAAATAAACAGAAAATTAGTAAAAATCAGTAAAGCAATCAAAAAGTAAAAACAAAAGAAATAAAACAAGAAAGTAGTAAAAATCAATAAAGTTATCAAGAAGTAAAAACAAAAGAAATAAAACAAGAAAGCAGTAAAGTCGCATGTTGACACATGGAGTGTGTGCATGTGGTTCACCTTCCAATGTTTGCTCTATTTAATAGATGGTGAGGAAGATGAAAGGCATTCCATCATTCCATGATTCCATCATCCATTCTCTTGGGAGAATAGTGTTGTGAGACAAAGAATTCCCTGGCAGTAGTACGTTGATTGAGGGTTCGGGGGTGGCCAGTTGTAGCAAGATTTTGTGCAATTGAGCCTACGATTGGATGGAGAGTCATCCCCAAGACTTTCCACCCAACTGTAGGCTCAATTGCACAAAATTTTGCTACAATTGGCCACCCCCGAGCCCTCAATTAACGTACTACTGCCAGGGAATCCTTTGTCTCACAACACTATTCTCCCAAGAGAATGGATGATGGAATCATAGAATGATGGAATGCCTCTCATCTTCCTCGCCATCTATTAAATAGAGCAAACATTGCAAGGGGAACCACATGCACACACTCTCTGTATCAACATGAAACTTTATTGCTTTCTTGTTTTATTTCTTTTGTTTTTACTTTTTGATAGCTTTACTGATTTTTACTGCTTTCTTGTTTTATTTCTTTTGTTTTTACTTTTTCATAGCTTCACTGATTTTTACTGTTTTTGTTTATTTCTTTTGTTTTACTTTTGATAGCTTTAAGATTTTAACTATTTTCTGTTATTTTTTTTTATTATTTAGATCTTTTAGTTTTGTCATTTATTATTGGTAATTATTATTAATTATTTATTTACTATTACTATTTTTATTATGTTATATTTATTACATTGTATTTAAATATTATAATTATTTTATTTTTATTTTATTTTTATTATTATTTTATGTTATTAAAGGAAATTACATATCCCCCATTTAGGAATCTTCTATC
Organism: Pinus taeda; assembly: GCA_000404065.3. Lineage (NCBI taxonomy): Eukaryota > Viridiplantae > Streptophyta > Pinopsida > Pinales > Pinaceae > Pinus > Pinus taeda. The sequence continues at coordinate 17,488 of APFE030306633.1, forward strand.
CCGCAAGTTAAGTTGAATTATTTATTTTCTTGTTTTTAATATTATGTTAATTATTTATTTTAAATTTTTTATTTTATTATTTATTATTTATTATTAAGGGAACATTATAGAATATGCCATTGTCCCTAGATGCCATACCCATATTCTCAGAGCTTCCAGCAACGAAGAATAGCCACTGATCTACTTTTCCACGTATTGAAAGTTGAACAGGTGGACCAAATACAGGAGAACATGTAATCAGTCAAAGAGATCAAGACTTTGCAAGATCAACTCAAAGCTTTAGAAGTACAGAAAACCAAAGCTGAAGCTTATCGTATTAGTGAAACACAGAAATCACAGAGATTGTTAGAGAAGTTGCAAAAGGTAGAAATGGATACCTCAATTGGTTAGACCTTGGCCCAAGCCAAGGAAACCATTTGTATGAATATTCTAGATTCTAAGAATAAGATTTTCCATCTATCCAAATCATCTTTGAGTAGAGGGAATTGATACAAAAAGCTACAGAAACCATTGTTCAAGGAAGGGAAAAGCTTGGAGAAATGCCCACAGAAGCCTCCAACATTATCAGATTCCTGAATTCTAAGTCAAAATATGAACTTGAAGAATTAGGAATCAGTGATAGGACTACCACTATTTTGGAAGTCAAGAAAGTCTTGACTAAGAGGAACCTTATTGATCGGTTGGAAGCAAGATGTGAAACCTTGGAGCTGGGAGTAAACAGGTTCTGCAACAGAATTGAAGCATTGATCCAGAAAGGGTTTCCCATCATTTATGTAATAAATCATAAATTCATCACTCGGGAAGACTATGTCTTGAAGATGAAGGAAATGGCCAAAAACAATATCAAATTCAGTGGGATTAAGGGCGGTATGACAACAAGGGCTTTTTTGAAAACCATGTCAAATGACTTTTACATACAGAATGAAGTAAAACATGTTTTTACAATGAAGCCAACTTTTGCCAAATACATAGAGGCCGATGAAATTTACCAGAGGGTAATTAAACTGACCATACCAGATGAAAAGCGATGGGAAAAATTGTTTGATTTACTAGATTGAAGAGTAATTCAGGTGCAGTAAGACAGCGGCCAACACATCAATGCAGCACAATTTCAAGTTGACTTAGCAACTGAATCCACCAAAATAGAGCCACCTTTCTTTCCAACTATCTACATGGCCTATTTTTCTGCTAGAGATAAATCTTATTTTTTGTAATTATGCTAATAATACACTGTCAATTTGACAACAATTTTGTAAATGATTTTTTAATTATTAGTATAAATACTACATTGTTTGAAGTATTAAGGGTTGATTTATGAATGTAATTTCCTCTACATATTGTAATTTTTCAAAGTGCTGGAGCATCAATAATACAAGGACCTTTCACAGGATTCATGTGATGTACCAAATGGTGATGTGTTACTTCTATTTATTTGTTTAAACATTGTTTTTCTCTCTTTGTTATTCAAAATATCTCAAGTATTTAACAGAAATTGTGATGAGTAGGATTTGTTATTTAGAGCACCCTTGTTATATACCTAGGGGGGTAATATGGGGTACCGAGGTAGGTACCCAAGGTAATAATGTAATAATGGGATGGGCCATAGTAATAAATAAGGTGGTTAACCCATGTCATGTAAGGGACCAAAAGTAGTTAATAATAATGTAATGGGCCCATGGTATTAGTTGATGGTATGAGTAAACCATGGTATTGATGCATGGTATTGTATGTATGAGGCCTATATAGAGGCTAGAGACTCGACATGGAGAGATATGAAGAGAAATAGTCTTGTATGAATAGGCATATGGCTTGTGGAGTGTTCTCCTTCCTTAAGGAGTGAATGGATGGTGTTGCCCTACCTTAAGGGTTTGATAATAAAGAAGCATTTCTATCATTTCTATCTTGTTATTCTTGGGTTATTTCTATTATCATATATTTCTGATTTAGATCTACAACAAGTGGTATCAGAGCTACAACACACTATCAACAAGCATCCATAACCTCGACAGAGATACCTACATTCCCCTCTAGGATAATGTCAAAAGGGGAATTTTGAGGTAAAAAATGGCCTTAAAACAAAAAAATGTAATTACAAATTTAACTTTAATAGAACTAATAGGATTTAAGATGATGATGATGTCATCCCCAGAGGAAAATATTTTGGAGGGAAAAGAAGAAAACTTTTTTTTAATTGTATTTTCAACTCATCTCCTTATATGTTTACTCAAATGTCAAGTGAAGACACTTGTTGGATGTAAAATTAAATTCCACATCCAATGAGTACCCACTCTTCATACTTCTGAGAAGACTCACATAAAAAAAAATGAAGATACATTAAAAAAACGTGTTGAGGGACTCGTTGGATGTGGAATTTTATTTTGCATCCAAAGAGTGTCTACACTTGACATTTGAGTAAACCTATAAGGAGATAAGCTAAAAATACAATAAAAAATAAAAGTAGTTTCCTTTCTTTTTCTTTAAAAATGATAACTCTTATTTTATTATTTTAACTATTATTTTATTATTTTCATTAAAAATCCCATTTTAGATCTCATAATTCCCCTAATGGAAGGTACAAAAGCATAAATTGCATTAAATCAGGATGTTTATGAACTAAGGGTTACCCTAATACCACAGGCCTTACTCCGCTTCCACTGAGCATATATAGCTCAGGCGTAGATACTTGCATCCCCTGATTATATGTTTAGATACAATAGTACAATCTATTTTAGATTGGGATGTTTACGCACTAGGTTTTACCCTAATACCACAAATCTTGCTTCACTACCTGCGAGCATTTATAGCCCTAGTACATGTGTATGCATTCCTTGAACATGTGTGGTATCTTCCTAATTATAACATACAAGGATGATGTCTAATAGTGAAGGTGATTTGGTGTACACATGTCATCAATATTTCTCATCAAATACGCTAATTTATCACAGTTTCAACTCTACTCGCACATAAAATAATTATATTTTATATTATGTGTGGATGTAAAACTCTGAGGCAACTGAAAATGATTAGTTAGAATTGAGTATCTAAGCCTTTTTTAGAATAAGGCTACCAAAAGAAAATCCCCTGCCAACATAGTGAAAATAACATAATCCCTTTAATGATATTTCCCAAAACTCATCAAGATGATGTATACTAAGTAAGATTCATAAATCAATAAATCATTCTTGCTAGGATCAATTAAGGTGTTTTAGACCCAAGGATTTCATATGTATTCATTTTAACTTCTATAGTTCTAAAGTATATGTAATAAAAATTATAACAGTCTTTATTTATTTATTTATTTTATTTTATTTTATTTTACAATCTACATACATTGTTTATCTCAATAGTAAAATTAATCAAAGAAATAAAGAAGCCAATGGAACCAGGTTACAAACTTACCAACTGCATAACTTTTACCTGTGTTTTATGTGATTATCGAGAATATTAATATGTTACACAATTGTACAAAAGGGTAAGATGTATCATTCAATCTACTCCCTAGAAATAAATTAATGTTTATGTGATAATAGGCTGATGTTCTTCTAAAAACCTCCTCCAACCAATCCTCCATAAAGTCATAGTACTTTGTGTGGTTTTTCAATTGATAAGACCTTTCAAGCATAAAGTTTCCTTCAACAAATTCATAGGAAGACCTTTCATAGATCCCCTTCTCATGGCTTTCTGAAATTGTAACAAGGTTAGTCCCATGACAATTTAGATCTTTTTTAACACTTTTTCATAGAGGAATATAGATATAAATCTATAATAGAATCATTTTCAAGAAGTAAGTAAAATAATTATGTTATCTTTCCATCGTAACTCATATTATATTCAAATTCTTGTTTATTATGAATAAATAAACCATAAAAATATTGTAAATTTTCTTCATTACCCTGTCTATGGTGCTTTCTCAGATGCCTTCGCCTTTGGTGGTTGTGCCCCTGCCTTTCATGCCTTTGCTTTAGTTGATGGGTAAACAATTGGTGCTTCGGCTGGGTCCAATTGGAATTGGATGGAATATAATGCCTGGCAAGGCACAAGCTTCATTTATGTATATAGATGCGCAGAAAAGTAGGAGTGGCAAAAATCATACTCCTAAAAAAAATCTTTATGTTAGATCTTGAATATGTATCTTCAAGGAGGTTGTAAACTCCATTGTACAATGAATAATTTTCATTCAACATAAACCCTTTTGATAATATGTCCCTTTCAGATTTTAAATATTGTTGAATTTGATTGTCATTGGAATGTATGAACATATCTCTACATGACAAATTTTGAGATAACCCATAATGAATATAATATGAAAAAATGTAAACAAAATCATGCTTATCAGTTAATCTTTGGTTCTGTTTCAAACAATTTGAAAATGATTTTTATATTCAAACTTTACTAATGAAGGTTGACTATTGATCTGTAAAATGTGAGACATGCATGCATCTTCACATGATACTATAAACTGTCTTCAATAGTATGAACTTCAACTATCCCTACTAACAATTTCATTGATTGATCTATGATATAAGTTAGCATTTGGTTTTCTTCAACATTAGTTTTAATAATTGCATTTTTGTATGCATGCATAGTTTGTATGGTATTATCAAAGAGATGATATGTAAAAGGTGAAGTAGCATGGAGCCTATCTTTTTGAGATAGGTCATTTAAAGTTCCATTTACTAGAATGGATCGACAAGATTTATCATTAAAGAAAATGTCTTTCTTAATATCCTTAAATTTCTGATCCAAAACATTTGAGAAAGCATGCAGATTTCCAAATTATTTTAGAAAGGGATGAGTGCTAATTTCAAAATGATGTAAGAGAGATTCATTCATAGTTGTTTCATGTTCTTTGAATAATTTATGATCTAAAGAGTATTCTACATACTGATTTTCTCGTTTGTTATGATCTTCATTATAGTTGTTGTAAGGAAGAGAACAATTGCCAGATTCATCATTTTCTTCATCATCATCGTAGATATGCTCATGATTAGGAAAATGGAAGTGTGTTAAACAAGTTACACACTCACTTTAATTGTTGTTATAAGTATTAAAAAGATCATAATAACATGATGATTGTAATTTTGCACTTGTAAGTAGATTATCATCCATTTCATGATTGCAAGAGGGAGTCAATGGTTCATATTCATATTCATTATATAATGGTTGTTTATAATAATTAACATGAAGATCGCATGAATCAAAATTAGATCTATTCAATATGTCATCATATATCATTTCTTCTATATGAGATGACTGAAAAAATGAATCACTTGTTTGAAATGGGGTTTTCGTTAGTCAATTGTTGATGTATAGATTCATGATTGTATAAATTTGATTCTCCTTGATTAGGTGTCTTAGATGCAACTTCTCATTTAAATTTGCTTTCTTCACAATGATCAATGTTAGTGTGATCAAGAACATGAAATAAATCAAAATCAACACCGATTATAAAAAAAATTAGACTGCTTAAGATATATATACAACTTTTGATATTTTGTCATATCATGTTCAATGGAACATTCAGTTGTAGAGCAAGAGAGGTTAAACATGTTTCCTTAAAATCATCAAGTTTGTAATCATCTTACAAACTTAAAATTTCATATTCATTATTAAAACTTTCAAGTTCGGGTTCTTCATCACTATTGTAACATTGGTTTTATTAAGTTTCTAGATAAACATATTCATTTAAATCACAACAATTATAAGAAAGTGATTTTGTTAGATACATACTTTTGTAATGTCTACAAAAGATAGAACGAAAATCTCTAAAGAAGAGATACTAGCAGGAGGAAGTCTCTTGTACTATCATCTAGTGTCTCTTTCTAAAGATATCATACAAAATCCATAAGGACAACCTCATGATAAACCCTAATTTTATGAATGCAAACATGAAAATCAATCAACAATCATCATCATCTTCTCAAAGTGGAGGAAGATATTTATCCCATATGTCTATGTCAAGAATATCATTAGGAAAACTAGGTATATTAGTAAAATTAAGAGGAGAAAATCATGAAGTCACCCAATATGCAAATGAGAAATCCATTGAAACAATATAAAAAATAAAATAGGAGTCTTTAGATGAAAATTTTAAAACAAAGATATTTGGAAAAAGTGTGTGTTATTGTGTTCCTATTCACAAATTTAATCATTTTCTATTTTCTAGATAAATAAATTTTTTATATTTGGTCCCAGACAACAATGCTAGAAAGGATGCCATTTCTTGGATTGTTTCGGTGACTTAAAACAATCCTAAAGGCATTGAATGAGGATCTAACGATCCTCCCGCTTTAGGTTGGAGACTAGCTGTTTCGGCGACTTAAAACAATCCTAAAGGCATCGAATGAGGATCTAACGATCCTCCCGCTTTAGGTTGGAGACTAGCCTTGTTCAACCATAGGGGGTATTCCCTATGTTGGATATTGTTTACATAGATTTTCTGTGGTAACATATAGATATGTCTAGATTATAAATAAAAGAGTCTTTTAAAAAATGAATGGTTAAGCTTTAAAGTGAATGAAAATTACGTAAACTATATGATTCATGAATCTAATGTAAACTCAATGAATGAAATTAAGATAAATAGCATTCTAAAAAAGATAAAATAAAATAAAAAAGAGAAAATTGTGGAATAGCATTAAAACAAAAATCAAATATAACAATAAAATAAAAACAACACATATATCATTGGTAATAAATTATATTTACCATAGTAAGTGTAATGAAATAGTTCAGTATTGATATATTTCAACCTACAATAAATAAAGTAAATATCTTAAATTAAAAGCGTTAAATAGTATATATCTGAAGATAAATAATTCAAGTAATCACTGCAATGAAATAACGGTGATCATGTCAACAATAAAATCGTCCAAAGGAACCAAGATATAACAATATAAACACACCAAATAAAGAATTAAATACATGCATATCACTGATATGTAGTTATATTTCTCATGAAATGTGCAATGGATTCATTAACTTGGCGCATTGATAAACTCAGCCCGTTATATTTCTCATGAAAGGTGCAATGGATTCATTAACGTCGTGCATTAATAAATTCAACCCGCAACTAATCAGTTACATATCGTGACTCATATGTTTAAGATAACATAGATCTAGAAGGGAAACTGAATCAAGTAATGTTAGAATCATTTATCATCTGATCATGTCAACTTATTTAAACCATTCCATGTACCAAAATAATAATATAAAACTAACAAAATAATTACTGAAAGAAAATAATCTATATCAAAATCACATGAATAAATTACATAGTCATACAATCTGGTTCATACAGCATCTGTGTTGGAAACGTTTCATCATAGATTTCATTCTCCAAAATCCTTTACTTTGATCATTTACAACCATTTTTATCTTTACGAGAGTTGATTTCTATTCTGTTTCCATAAATTCCTCTAAGAAAAACCTTAATATTAATGCTAATTAACATTATCCACTTCTCCTCAAATGAACATAATATATTATTCTTTGTTGAATTAATTTCACCCAAATCTTTAATTCATTTACAATTTATTGGCCAATATTACTTAAATAAGAATTAGTCTTTTATTAATCACAATAACTTATAAACAAAACTGTAGTAAACATATTTTCTTCCCTCATAAAATCGAACCAATATCACTTGCAATGGATGAATGTATTCACGTCGGATGGAAAATAGGTTGGTATGTTAATCCCTTGCTCAGATCCGATGGGGTTTACATGTGCCTGAAGTGGGCCTTCACGTTTTAGTTTAATAATATTTTAAAAGTAGATTTTTAATTTTATTTAACTTACAATTTTCAATGCACAGAACACCATGCATATCTGCACATCAAGAGAGAGAAGGTATAACTTGGGAGTTGAGATTCGATGGGATCCAATCAAGATTTAACTTATACTAACTTTCTGTAAAATCATGTCTCATATATATAACGTGTTAGAGACCATATATATTCTATTATTTAATTTTTAAAGAAATGCATATTCACTAAATGCATTTTATTTAATATATTCTTCATCCTAAATTCTCCCTTTTTTATGGACATTTTTTCCCTTTTATTGGTATCATTAGTTATTGATATGTAATATGTTATGTACCTAGGGGGGTAATATGGGGTACCGAGGGAGGTACCCAAGGTAATAATGTAATAATGGGATGGGCCATAGTAATAAATAAGGTGGTTAACCCATGTCATGTAAGGGACCACAAGTAGTTAATAATAATGTAATGGGCCCATGGTATTAGTTGATGGTATGAGGAAACCATGGTAATGATGCATGGTATTGTATGTATGAGGCCTATATAGAGGCTAGAGACTCCACATGGAGAGATATGAAGAGAAATAGTCTTGTATGAATAGGCATATGGCTTGTGGAGTGTTCTCCTTCCTTAAGGAGTGAATGTATGGTGTTGCCCTACCTTAAGGGTTTGATAATAAAGAAGCATTTCTATCTATTTAGTTCTTGTTATTCTTGGGTTATTTCTATTATCTTAATATTCTTGGGTTAGATATACAGCAACAAATCAACAAGAAAACAATCCAAATGAAAAGCAGCTTTCTAGTCAGGAAGAAAATGGTCTAAAAGGCTTACAGGGTTGAAATAATGAGAGAAAAACACAGTGGCCAAGATTTGGGACAAACCCTAATCTTCACTTATAGGCATCAGCGTGACAACCTAACTGACAACAAGCACCAGAAGGAGGTCAGCGCGATTGTTTCTCAACATATCAAGTTGATCGCCATGATTGTCAATGAATTAAGTGTGATGAGCGAGGAAGCCAAGAAAAATAAATAAATAAATTTAAAGCTGGGACCAGATTTGATACTATGAATTTCAAACTCAGACCAGTAAGCAAAGGAAAACAAACAGAACCAAAGGGAAAAGTGGAACAAGGAAAGTTCAAACAAAACCATGAAATCTCAAACAAACAAACAGAAGGATTGGGTCCCTAGTATGGTCACCAATTTGTGGTGAAGTAAAATTATGAGTGCAACACAAACAATTCCTCTAGCCCAATAATGGGTCTAGCCACAACCGATACATTCTATGGAAGATTTCCTTAGGTTATAACCAATTAAGAGGGCCTACCTCTTAGTACGCTTATCACATTTAATGATTTCCTTGCTTGCTCGCTCCAACTATCCCTTGTTTCCTTCTTCAAACACCTAAAACAAGTAAACAACAGCAAACAACAACCATGATAATAGACAAATTGTAATTCAACCTACTTAACAAGTCAAGAAACATTAAGCTATAAACATGTAACATGACACATCATGTAGGAAATCAATCGATAGTTGCATATATATTGAATCAAGAAGAGATTACAACCATTATCTTGACATTGCCATTCTCCTACGACAAAACAAGGTTCCCACACACTTCTGTTAGCATTCCATGATGGCCTCAACTATGATAGTTTCAAGGCTCTTCCCTTTAGGCTTCACACTAAACCAAATTCACACTTCTCCCTCACACAACTAAAGAGCTACAACTATGAATAGCTTACTGTTTACTCCAAAATTAATTAGCACTAGCACACCAACATCAACACTTTAACACTAGCTTGTGCTTGGGAAAAAGGGAGGTTTATATAGCATGAATGAATGGGAGATGGTTCCTCTTCTTATGGGAGAAGGTCTTATCTCTTGAGGTAGTTCCATCCTAATAGGAGAAAGGATCCCAAACTAACATCCTCGACCCCATCCGGCCAAACCATTTACCAAACTTCTTTTACAAAGCTTCTAGAGCTAGAAGCTTCAGCTCCTTATTTAAAAAACTTTCCAAAAGAGGATCAATGTGACTGGAACAAGGCTTAGTCACTCTAATCTGCGCTAGGGACAGTGTTAATCCCTGCATATCAATGCGAGGAGAAAAATGGTCATTAGCGTTGGTCTTGTAAACTAGGAAAAATAGAAGCTTTTTGGGAAATGATGCAAAAGGGAATTGTTCTGCTCATGAAGAGGGACACAATGGGAGTTTCAAGGGAAAGCAATGAGATTTCACTATAGAGGTCCTCTAGGATCAAAGAACAGGGAGTTCAGGGAGAGTGACAAAATATTGTGTAACACCCACCGTATGGGAGCCCGATTGTACTTGTACAAAAGAATGATGGGACCTAGAGACTTTGCATTGATTATCAGGCACTAAAAAAAACCATTATCAAGAACAAGTATCCAATCACATGGATTGATGAACTTTTGGAGTAGCTCAAGGAGGCCAAGTATTTCAACAAGATCGATTTGAAGTCTAGCTATCACCAAGTTCCAATAGATCCCACAGATGTATGGAAGAACACCTTTAAATCGAACGAAGGCCTTTTTGAATGGTTGGTCATGCCCTTCGGGTTGAAAAATGCACCTGCTGCTTTTATGAGGTTGATGGATGACATCTTATGACCCTTCACCAGCTCATTTGTGGTTGTTTACCTAGACGACATCCTCATCTTCACCAAGAGTTGGGAGGAGCACTTGCAACACATTTGATAGGTTCTCGAACCATGCGGCAACACAAACTGTATGTCAACTTGGAGAAATGCACCTTTGGCATGAGCCAAGTCCATTATCTAGGTTACATCATAGATGAGAAAGGTGTGCATGTGGATCCGGCTAAGATCCAAGTCATTCGATATTGGCCAACCCCGACCACTCTAACAAATCTTTGTAGCTTTTTGGGCCTTGAAAACTTTTATCAGATGTTCATGTTGGGATTCTCCTATATTACTTGGCCTTTGAGTCAGATTACCAAGGGCAGAGAGAAATCAAAGTTTTCTTGGTCCAAGTCCCAAGAGAACGTGTTCGTTGAATTAAAGTACCACCTCTTCTCTGCACCTATACTCACATTTGAAATTGAGATAGATGCTTCTGACTATGCTATTGGTGCAGTCCTCACCCAACATCAACATTTTCTAGCCTATCACAGTGAGACACTTTTTTATACAATTCGGAAGTACCCCACCTATGATAAATAGATGTACTCTATCGTGCATGCTTTCTAACAATGGAAACATTACATTTTGGGGAAGGCGATGGTAATCCACGCTTATCACAAACCTCTTCAGTTTATACAAACACAAGGGAAATTGCAGAATGGTCTCCATTAGAAGTGGTCTACATATCTGTGACAATTCCATTTAAACATTAAATACAAAAAAGGTACAACCAATCATGTTACATATTGCCTCATCCGGCCCCCAATTGCAACACTGACTACTATTCTCAACTCTTGTGCCACGAGACTTCTAGATGTCCGTAACTATACAAAAATGATCTAGAGTTTACCACCACATACCAGATGCCAGTAGATGGCAAGCAAGTTCTTGATTTCCACCTCCATGATGCATTGTTATGCTAAATGGGTCACCTTTGTGTTCCTTCAAGCGAGCGTTCCAAGATGACTTGGGAGGCACACTGCAATCGGGTTGCATGACACTTTGGTGTGGAGAAAATTGTGGTTGTACTCCAGAAGTATCTTTATTGGCAAAAAATATAATAGAAAGTTAGAAAATATATCAGATCCTGCACTACTTGTGCCATCTCCAAGCCAATCATCAAGAAGTAAGGTTTTTAGACTCTTCTGCCTACTCCCAACTAGCCATAGGAATCCATCTCCATGGAATATCTATCTAACCTCCCTTCTACCAAGCATGGTAATGACTGTGTATTTTTTTCATGGACAGATTTTCTAAGATGGCTATATTGGTGGCCTGCAAGAAGAGTATTACAACAAAGGACACTACCAAACTCTTCTTTGAATGAGTGGGGATGCATTTTGGGATCCCACAAACCATTATATCATATCGAGATATCAATTTCCTTAGCAAATTTTGGTCGAGGCTTTGAACACTATTGAACACCAAGCTCACCAAGTCAACTACATTCCATCCCCAAATTGATGACCAGATAGAATTCGTCAATAGGATGATAGTGCACATACTGTGCATGTAGAACTCCAAGCATCAATGAACCTCAGACAAGAGCCTTCCCTATGTGAAACACTACTATAATAGATCTCTCCATAGCTCAGTTGGTCGCAGTCCCTTTCAAGTGGGTCTGGGATTTCAACCATTGTGTCTGATTGATGTCGTCATGCCTCATGCAACTACACAGATAAAATCCACACATGTACAGTCAGAGGCCGATAAAGCATCTGGATTTATTGAACACATATATCACATTCGCCAATAGATTCATGACATCTTGGAGAATTCCAAAGCCAAATACAAGCAACGACATGATCAACATCAGGTTCCACACAAATTTTAGGTGGATGACAAAGTTTGGTTGCATTTGTAAAAATAACGCCTTATTGAAGCCCATAATAATCTCAAACCAGTCTAGTATGGGCCTCACACCATCACCAAGGCTATGGGAGACAATGATTTTGAGCTCAACATTCCATCATTCCTTGGCTTACACCCAATTTTCAATGTGGACCTCCTTTAGCCATACTTTTCACCCTTGTTGGACACATAAAACATTGCATAACAACTCACACCAACATAGCTAAATCCATACTGCATGGAACATGCCAAAACTGATCGAACAATGGACTCGCAAATCAAGAACATGTGCTAGCAAAAGATCCAAATTTATCAAGTTTTCAAAGCTAACCAACTCCTACACTAAGGCAAGTGGCTCACTAGGGACAAAGTCAGTAGAAGTTTCCCCATCTAATGGAGGAAATCAACCTAATGGGTACCATTGCTTCCTAAGGGGGGAGGACTGATCCAAGTGGATATTTGTGGCCACCCATCTATTCCATTTTGACCCCCACCATTGTTTCTTTTAGTTTCCTTAATTATAGAATGATTTACTATGTTTGGTATTTTTTTGGGTCCCAAACTTCCAGATCTGTTTTAAGACCCTAAAAGACATTTTTTTTGGAAAATGGGAAAACTAGGAGAGCATGAAATTCATTTTAAATTGAAATTTGTAGTCCTCGGATAGATATTTCTAACGAGGTATCTTACTCATCAAATGGAGATCATATGCCAAAGTTACAACCCTAAGAATTTAATGTACCAACTTACCCCAATGAGGCCCACAAACTTTTGGTGCTTCATCTCCTAGGGTTAGGTTTTTGGATATTTAGGGTTTTCCATTGTTTTTTAATAATAAATAGGCCTTCGATCCTCATTTTAATATAGTTCAAAAGGCAGGTAGCCTCCACATTTCTTCTTAGAGATAAGCTACCATCACCTGAGTTAGTTTATTTCCATTATTCATGTAAAGAATTTCCAGTATTTTGTTATCAATTAATTGAAGTTTAGTTTTTGTTGTAGCTTTGTGTTTCTATTAAAATCCATATTTCATTTCATTCTTGCATAAATCTGGATCAAAAAATCCCTTATGTGGGGCTATTGTGGTACATGTATGCTTGGAATCTTAACAGTTTGGATTCAAAAAAAGAAAAGCAACTCAAATCTCAACATCTACATTCAGATTATAACATTTACACTTGGATTACCACAACTCCATGGTCCAATCCTATTCAAATAATTACTTAATTTTTTGAATGATCATTGTAATTTTAGTATGTGAAATCTAGATTATTCACTCTAGTTCTATTCAAATATTATTTCATTCATATGGCCTGATCACAAGGATCCAATCAAATAACATTCACCAAGGGGAATAGCCACTACATTAGTTATTCTTACTATTATGTAAGGTGATCTATCATCTTTCACATGAGATATTCTAATGTTCTCAAGAGAAAATTAAGGTATTATGATATGTCATAATATTATCCTTGCATCACTATGGATTTTAGTATTTCCTTTAATTCACAATTCCAAGATTATGCAGTCACATGCTTAAGGATCATGCATGCCTAACAACTATATTTTAATATTTTCAAATGGTTATTCCATGTTTTTTTTCCTAGAAAAAAAATCATATTTTCATTCATATAATATGATAAAAATACATTCTTGCAACATTGTTCATATGCACTAATGTGTGAATTCACTGGAATATACCCTGATCCCATAGGAGGAAAAAAATAACATATAGTTCCCGAAGGATACAATATCCATCCGCAAAAGTCAATGAACCTCATAATAGGTTGTATAAAATACAACTGCCACTATGTTCAATCAATGTGCATAGAGCACCAACATATATAAACTAAGACTAAAAATGCAAAATAAAATGCTAGCTACAGAGTGTCTGTTAGCAAAAATAAAATATGTATAACAAAAGACAAATCTGAGTGAAATCAACCATGATCATCAAGAACTGGTTCCTCCACAAAAAGAGGATGGAATAAATTATGTGGATTAGGACCACCAAACTTTGTCACTTTCCAAAGCCCTCAATCCATGAGCAGGCCCTCTTTAGAAAGCCTATCAATGACCCTATTTCATTCCTCGAACAAGGAGGAGTGTCCACCAAGACAAAAGAAAAATTTGAAGTGGATGCCTTTGAGATTGTTGAATCTAAAACCAAGGGATCATTGAAAATTTCACTTGAAGCTATAGATCCCAAAGAGACTTATGGTTCACCATCCAAACCTTCTTCCAACATACTGTCCTCAACCACCTCCTCCCAATCCACCACCTGCTTCTTTTTTTGAGCCAAAGCAAGACCCCCAAACTGATGAAATGCTAATTTACAATTTTGTACTAAATGACCATACTTGTGACACCTTTTGTACCGAAAAGATAGTAATTTGTAGTCTAAGAGTTGTAGACAATCCCCATTAATTCCAATGTTAATTTCTTCATTTAGTTTCTTTCACAAGCCGAAACTAACTAGAATCTGAGCCATAGATGAATCCCCTGACTCCTCAAAGGAGTAGTCAACTTCAAGGAAGCATCCAATGTTATTCCCTAGGTTAGAAAAGTTCTGAGGGTTCTATATATGTGTGGGTGATCTTGGAAAATTAACCCAAACAAGAACCACATTGCACTATTCCCTGCTCGCATCAAAGGCAGGAGCCCAAAATTCGAAAATAATAGGAATAGATTCAATATACGAAATAATGGATGCAACCAATGACGTCGTCTCATGAGTTTTGAAAATGAGTTGGAACCAACCCTTCACCAACCTAAAAATGTGTGGACATTCAAAGACCCTTGCACATAGAAAATGGTTGCGCCAAGCTATGATGGAATCCTTACTGAATTTTTGACCCCAATTATGCCCAACCAAGGATTTTTCAACAAGGTATGCATCTTTTTTCATTTTGATGTCGTTCCCAAAACATTATTTCTATGGGGTTGGGACTATTTCCTAATTTAAAAACCTGAATTTCTTGCGCTTGAACTAGAATTTCCATGGACCCCAGGATTTTGTAGTGTAGGACCCTGCCATCCACTCCACAAATAGCCTAGGTCGACCCGAACACAACTTGAACACCTACAACCCAAGAATGTGGGCACTCCCAAATAACTACTTGCAACTCTTATGAATGCACAAAATTTACTGGTGCATTTGACAAGGCCTCCATAACACCAATAAGGCCTACATCAGTTGAACATGCCAATAAAGATGTGAAACCATCATTATATAACGAAAGTGGATTCCCCAAATCTAGAAAGTTGGCCAAAAATGACCTAGAGAAAAATGTAAGCCCAATACCCATAGAGGTTTGTATTGAGTAGTGAACCCTCCCAAGAAACTACCAAAGTCATGTGTACAGTTGTGGAATTTCCCAGGGAAAATCCTGGCAAAGAAAATGACAAACAACCCAGCCTTAATAATGGAAGCCCAATAGAAATATTTTATTTTGACCATGCCATACCACAGTATATTGGAAAACCCCTCTCCATACTACTAGCATGGCGCCTACTATTCTCCCCACAACCCATGAAATCCTTGGGACTCGAGAAGATAAAACCCTTAAATGGAGTAACTGAATCATAGTCCACTTATTAATTATCGCCCATAGTGCCCGCAAGAAACTGCCACCTTAGCACCCAAAAAGAGAAAAAACTACCACCAGACCTACAAAATCTATGGAGATTTAGATGAAAATAACCCACCAACAGAGGAAAATAGACCACGTAAAACCCCTTCACGACTGGGTAATAGTCAGTACACCTAGAATATTCCATAACTCGAAGACTATAGAAGACAAAGGAATATGAAAACCCACCTGGCCTGTGAGTAACCCGCCGCCATAAAATGACACTCCTCAAGTACTCCAAAAAACTAAATGACCCCAGAAGGCTTCCAGACCAACCCATGACTCGCCATCCATGAAGACACCATCTCATATGCCATCCAAAACCCCTATGGTGACCACTTGTGATAAAAAAACTTATAAAGCCCCTAGGATTTCATCACCTCCCATAGGACCACAATCACCCAAGCTGTTGCTCACTTCTCTGACAACTGATATCACATATTCTAGCATATGTGAATATAACTAGATTGATCCCCCATCATTTTCCTATATAATGATATATTTTGAGTGAATGCTTATTGTTCATTTCGCTGACTGTCACCGTCCCATGTCCAAACTTGTCTTCAAAATCAGAACTCATATATTTGTTGCAGAATTTTTTGTATTCCAGGGTATGAAAACCAACCTTACAAAAGAAAAAGAACCTATTCCATGTTTCTTTTAACTTCTACATGATGAGATATTTTTACCATGAGTATTGACTCTCTTTGCAAAACTATTTTCTCATATTTTCAAAATACATTATTTTGAAGCAGTTATATCTATTGTTGAGAGGGTTATTGTCTTTTTCTCTACAAGATCCCCATGCATCTAAGACAATAAGTACAATATCCATGACAAAATTGATGCTGCTAAAAGGGTGGTAGAACTATCCAATAACATAGCCTCATTAGCTAAAAAGGTTAATGGTATCTCCATCAACAAGTTGTTTTCTTGAGACACAAAATGTGAGGTGTTTGTTTATGATGGATATTGAATCTGAAGGTACTTGAAAATTGGATCCTTGATATGGACACCTAGTTTGATTATAACCTAATTCTTGATAATGAAAAAGTTTTGTTTGCTAAATTGATGCTAATAAAACTTGGAAAAATTTTGGTTGTATATGGTGTAGTGATAAAAATTTAGTTACCACTTGGACAAGGTGTATGGAATCCCTTAATCTTGCATTCTATCCATCCAACTACAAACAAGATATGAACATTGAGTTCTTTTCTTATGTCAAGGTTTCAGCATGCCCTTGCGAAATCACATCTACTTGTTCAATCTAGATTATGACTCATTATTAGAATTCCTTGTCCTATTGAAAAACCCATTCTTACATTTAAAAGTGATTTATATGAATTTTTATTGTGAGATAAAATCCATGGAGATTTCCACCATTGATGTTGATACGATCAAGCATAATTGGTCAAATATAAGTTCTTAAATCAACACACAATTCATAGCATTATTCTACATCTACAAATTCAAATCCCACACTACCTAGTTCTATAGGTTCCTCATAAGCACCATCATCATAATCTTTTACTACTAAGTTTTCCACTATTCTAGGAAACAAGGACATGATAAATCTAAATGTTTCCAATTGAATAAGAAAATGTTAAATGTATGATCTCCAATTGAGGAAACATAATTGATGATCCCATTGAGGTATCTAGTGAAGACATGATCTATTAGTTGAAAAGTCAACTCAATAAAGTCACTTTTCTATAACACCCGACTCACTAGATAGCATGAGATAGTCTATTCATCACATTCTCCATCTTTTGTATCCTTGGCAATAGATCATAATAAAATTTTATTTCTAAATCCATTATCAATAATTTACACTTTCCAATGGACCTCCATCCTCAACCTTATGCACTTGGATAGAAGGATGAAAATTCTTCTATACACATAAGGCACAATGTCTTATATACAAATAAGACACACATGCATTGTGTTATTTCCTTTGGTTCCTAAATTTATGGAAAAAGTCACTTATGATGCAACCAACATGTATTATTGTGGTCTATTGCTTGGTCAACCTTAAATATGCTCATAAAACCATATATGATGCATTCAAAAATACTTACATGTTACATAAAGGTAACAACCAAATATCTTATTTGCAATACATTGGAACTAACACAATAAACTATTCCTCTAAAGCATTCTCTATCTTTTATCCAATAGCCTTATCCACCTCATTATCTAGATTTGTAGCATCAATTTCATTCAACAAAGGGATTTATACACACCCTCCTCCAATATTTTATTGGCTTACTCATCGAATTTAGTTGTCCTAAGACACCACATCTAGATGACATTCTACCAACTTTAAATGTTTTCTCTTATTACATAGTTCTTCCATTTCTTGGAAGTTTGGATTTGATAGCCTGATTTCACTAGTTCATCACCTTGTTTGACATCAATCATCACTTAAATATTCCCTTCAAGTCACTAATGGATTTCATTCCAATTAGTTAAGCACCCATGATATTTTCAACACATCAAAAACCAATATTGGACACTGAGATCCTAACTAATGATTCAGCGGATATCATTCCAACTATTTTTCTTTCACTTATTATAGATAAAATTTTCATCATGGAGATTAACCAAACTCTTCAAGGATCCAACACTTCCTACCTTGTTTCTCAAAATGGTCAACTTCAACATCAATATCATTAGATATGTTCGCATTATATCCAACAACATTTTCTTCTTTCATAAAATCATTGGAGGCTAATGCTTTTGTTGTTGGGTAGAATGATAGGGATTCTAGTCCTTAAGTCTTAAAATAAGTATGTCTCCTTTCTTTCAGTGTATTTAGTTCTCATTATTATTTAGTTAGGAGATTATTATTGTGGCTTGAAAATTATGGTGCCTTTTGGTTTCCTATTCTTATCAAGTAATTGAGATCATTTTTCCAATTAGCTCTATTATTATGCTTAGTTGCTAGTTCTTAGGATTAGTGAGTTTTTTTCTCCTAAAATTGTTGATGTATTTTCATATATAAATCTATGCATGCTAGTGTTCATCTTAGTAAAATTTAATCAAATATTTTAATTTGCACATTCTAGTAGATAGAAATCTACATGAGTAGGATTTCCCACATCAATATTGAGCTTTCCTTTTGAGATCAATTTGAAATTTTTCATGCTATGATTATTGGTTATATCTCTTCATCTTATTCCAAGACCATTCCACTTCCTAAGACTAGTAAGTTCTCAATCTACTTTAATTCATTTTCAAAATCATGAGACAAAATACTAGTTTCTTACTATGCAAAAAGGTTAATGTGGTTATGGATTATTATTGTTCTTTGGTTTCTTTTTAGTGTGAATATGCACAAAGGTTGATGTGGTTATGGATTATTATTTTATTTTATTCTCATTTGTTTTGGGGGACATCCTTATATTATTTATGTGCCTCATTCATTTTTTGTTAGTGTTCATGGAAGAATTATTAAAGGATGTGTCAATTGGAGAAGTGGGGACATTGCTCTTTTAATAATTTTTCCACCAATACCAACACAAATAGTTATGTTCCCCCTAGAAATGATTTCTTTGTTACACCATTTTTTTGTGTGTGTTTTCCATATGACATTATTTACAACTCATACTCAACATGCATAAAGTATATTAATGTTATATATCACTTCTAGAAGAATCGTTTCATTTATTCTCAATCAATAGACTCTATGACCTGTCCAGAGAGGAACTCATTACTTGCCTCTAGACTATCCATACATCTCAAATCTTATGTCCATAAGAATGAAACAATTTCTATCCTTTTCGAAAAATAATTGTTTAGTAGGAAATTCATAATTGATGTCTTGAATGTTCATTAAAGTTCCTTTTATGAACCTATATTATCACATAATTCCTTTGCATTACCTATGGCTTACCATTTATAATGGATTTACATTGTTTATTTATAGTATTTTCATATCATGTTGCTTTGTTTCATTATTTTATATGAACCATAAATATCTCCAAGTGTGTTGTTACAAGAACTGATGATAGGAGAAATAGATCAACCATTTCCACTTGGGGTCAATAAATCACCCCATATTGAGGTATCATGTGTCAAGTTAAATTTGATTATCATGAAAGTTATTTTGTTGCTCTAGTTGATTTTCATGTTTTTTTACTAATCTAAAATATTAAGAATATGTATGAAGTCACTCATTGATTTATTTCATTCACTATCCATACATTAGATGGCATGAATACCTTCATTGCACCCTTTGGTGGCACACCTTATCTATACATCCTATATTGATATGAGGTATTACAGCAAACATGCTTTTACATCCATGAGTTAGTTTTCAAGTGTATATTTGTTTATGAGCTGTACTTTCATGGTTTTGTAGCAACTTAAGTGGGTTGGAATTTGATGTTCGAAATATGTGGTATGGGTTTTTCATGGCCACCCTATCTAAATGATTCATATACTACAAATTTTTCTTTCAATTGAAATTTTGATTTCTCCCACATAGGCAATCATTTTATATTGTAATCCATGGGATTTTATCATCACCCACACCCATCACTACTTCAAAGGCTCCCTTTTATTATCACTAAATTTGTTATAGGTTTGAGTATACTTACTTTTGTTTTTCAATCCACCTTTCACATTCCTTTGTTACTTCTAACAATGTTACAACCCCCTTTGTTTCCTCTATAGTTTTTTCATTTATATCAATTGCATGTACCATTGTTTCCTCTATATTTATTGCATCTATAGTTGTTGCCTCTACAGTTGTTGCTTTAGATCAAAGTGTTTGACTAATGGCTTTGCCCCATAACCAAGGAGGCCAATCTAACATTTCCCAAGATGTTATTAATGGGATCACTAGTACATTAAATCCTTATTTAGTGCAAATGGACTGAATAAATTTGAATTCATAGTTAATTGATTCTTGTAATTGTTATGAGGCATCACAAAGAAAATCGGATTGTGAAGGAGGGGAAAACCCCTAAGACTAGTAATCACATATATGGTGACTTTTGTTATAATGAATTCTAATTATATTATGTAAGATTTATAATTAATAAAATTGTGGGAAAACACTTATATGATTGGTGTTCCCTTTCTAGTATTCAAAAAGGTGCACCAATCCTTGATGCAAAAAAAAATTAGTTTCCTTTACCTCGAAGAAGAAAAAAATTATATTTGGAGATGCATCTCAATCGGTGAGAGTGCAAGGGTCAATGAGTGATCTACTATCTATCTTGGGAAATATGGAATCATGTATATTCAACACAAGTTTCCATTATTTTTTATTTAAGATCAAGGTGCCATTATGTATTTTGGGCACTATCTACCATTTTTGTATAAAACATGTAGTTGGACCAATTTTGAATATATAAATATATTACTTTGGACATGTATAATGAATTGTTTATGCTTCTTTTTTTGAATAATATTTTGTGTTTATTCATGTATGTTTATTTGATTTTAATTATGAATGATTATGATGATGGTTATGAAGATGTTGATGTCAATGATGAATGATTTTACCTTTTGCAACCTTATCATTTTGACCTAACAATTTGGGTTAGCATCCTTATTTGTCTCCACTAGAGATAGAAGTTTTCTCTCTTTAATGACATTACCTCTTTATGTGGTAGGATTTTTTTGGTTTAGTTCTAGCATTGAAGAATGAAATTATTTCTTATACCACCATGATCAAACTTATACATTTTGTTATAGACACTTGCAAAGCTAGAGTTGAAGGTTGAAATTCAACATTTCTTAAAAATTATGGGAGATCCTTATTTTAGTGGTCTATTAGACACCAAAAGAAAAATTTAGGAGGATAGTCCACTAGGCACATTGGTGAAACTCCTTATCTCTCACTTTAATTTCAAAACACTTTGATAAGCTAACATAGGTGACCTAAACACAAATGAACCCGTTTTCTTGAGCTTAAGCATGTATGGTGGTACATAGCAAACAGGTTTTACACAGGTTTGGTTGCACCATTTCAAAATTGACCAAATTTTCAAAGGAAAACTTTTATTTTTCAATTGAAGAATCGTATTCCACTAAGATAATACTATAAAAACAATTTTTTAAACCCACAATTTTCCACTAAATGTATTAAAATAATGTACCAAATGTTGTACCAAAAAAATCATTTACTCGTGGCTTGAATGGAATTCACATAATGTCCATGCAATGAATGACTCTAATCATGTTCTTGAAGGAAAATTGACCCATAGAATACCAAAAAAAAGCATGTTTATTTGGAATTACACATGTAGTGCTATATTCATCAAGATAAATATAAATTTGGATTGATCCCAAACTTGCTACATTATCATATACCTTTGGTACAAATACTTTGCAAGACTCATCAAGACTTGGTGACTTGTTAAAACTAGATTCAAGATTTAGCAAGACATTTATATAATAATAATGAAAAGAAAAACCCCTTAAAATATAATAGATTTTGTGCAACCTAAGTTTGAATTTAGTCTAGCAATTTTTTGGACATTTCTAAGCAAAGTTTGAGCCTAGTCCAAGTTAATGGTGGAATGTACCAAGTCTATTGAGTTTGGCCAAATGAAAAGTCTCAAGTTGAGTATTCAACTCAACTATGACTCAAGAGGACTTGTGGGGACTCCTAATTCTACCATGAGTCAAACTTCATTGATTTTACCTCACTTGTATAGTTTTTACATAAGTTCAATAAAAAAATTCATTTGTATACTCATGTATTACTAATGATATGCATCAATTTCCCATTCTATGAATGAGGTAGGAAGTATTTTACCTTTGGTGAGATCTTTCTAGATAGTTTGTAGTTGGAGGTTCGTACCAATGACTAAGTTTGTAAAGAAATATACAGATGATGCCTAGTCTATATCCATGATAACTTTTGGTCTTTCTTTAGTTTTTACCTATTGTAAGATATTTTCCCTTAACAACCACCAAGCTAGTTGAAAATTCATTAAATCCATTATGGTCAGTTTCCCCTCAAAAGAATCATGCCAACCAATTAATGCCTCATTCATTATTTGACGCGGGAAAAACTGCCTAAAGGCAATTTCCATGGTTTTCATAATCACCTTACATGAGCATGTGGGTTATGGCCCACCTATACCAATCAGAAGCATTTACATTGGTTGTTTTTAACACAAACCCAAACAATCACCAAACAGTGCTTTAACATATAATCTGCCAACAAACGTCAGTCCCACCTGAATGCATATGACCAGACCTCAAATAAAACTAAATCGTGTCCATAAACTTCTCAGGTCCACTCAACAATTGAACAATGAACAGTGCCACGTTGACTTCGCCTTTTTATAGGTGCTTCACTCTACATCATTGATCTTATCATTCAATCTGACGGTCGTTGATCCACCCGATCATTGCACTTCGCATACCGCAATTTCTCTCGACCAGGGTTCATTCACTCATGAATGATGCGATGTGATATTAATCCAACGGTCAGCATCAACAGTGATCCAATGGTCTACGGCCCTTCAACTAACACACGGGTTAGAAACAACTTAACCCCCGTAGTTGATTATGACGTCAACGGTTGAAATTGAAATTAATGGCTAGGAATGAGTGCAATGCTTCAACCCCGATCAAGACACCCATAGACTCCTAACCTCCGCAATTGCACATTTCACTTTGGCTCAAATTCCCGAGGAACTAGACTTCCATGATAAATATTCATACCAATTTATAACATTCCAACTCCACACACGCAGATCTTCCCATCTGTTGTTCCAGTAGATTATAACACAATTTCTTCTTTCCTTTGGCTCTCAATTATCAGCCAGATTATACCTCTCAGCTTTGCACTAATTTCTTTAATTAGATTCATACAGTCCAACCACTATCCTCCTCTGCATTCCTTAACACCACTTCAAACTGGAATACATAATACTCTCTGTATTATTTTTCTTCTTCCAGATTTCGTAATTCATTCTTTACTTGACTTGCACATACATCTATTAAATCCAACCTGGAATTACTCGAATTCTACCTAGATGATAATTCTTTTGTCACTTAGAAAGACTTTCAGAAATTCAAATTGAATTCATTCATCATGGTTTATCACATAGAAACCATAAATTCCCAATTACGGATCACTCAACACATAAAGGGAATGACACACGCAGTCAAAATGAATTCAATTTCCTCATTCATTAAAAAAATTTACAGATAGAAATAAAAACCTGTTTACAATCTAGCTTTGGCCTAATCTACCTTTACATGGTCTGTATCAATGGCCCTTTCTCATTTCAATGCGCGTAGGCTCACAATCCAACCTTCTTGTCTGCTAACTCTCTCACTAACTCTCTCTTTAAGCATTCGAGGCTTACAAATTATACACAAAAGAATTTTGTTAACCAATTTTGGTTCAAATCCTGAATAATTTCACATGAATCCTAAATATCCTAATCTAATCCCTAAAATCATGAAATTGATTTCCTAGTTCCTCTAACTCACATACTATTCTTGAAATCTCTCTTAACGAGAAGATTTCATTACAATATCCTCACTATTATACAACCCTCATAAAAACATAGGAAAATAAATAATTAATAACTCTTTAGGGAATCAGGTCCCTTGAAACACAAGACCCTATGCTTACTATAATGCAATGGTTTTTCTTAGCAAGATGCTCCTACATCAGACTCCCCAGGTAAGAAAATTTATGACCTCCTAGTCATAAGTCTAGATAATCGATTCCTCCTGGATCCCAGATTTTATTTGTAATCTATCTTTATCATTTGTTCTCTAGGGCTCCATAACTTATGTTGCGATTATCCACTTTCCATGCTTTCATAGGTTGTCGTTGTCTTCCTCTTGTTGTTGCTTCTTTCCTTTCTTGTTGTTGTCTTCTTCTGAGACACTTTCATCATTAACCTTCTTACCAACTCAATTTCTTTGTCCAATATATCCTCTGTCTACTAATTTCCTTCAACTCTTGATTGTTGAACTCTCATTCTTACTGCCACCCTTACATCCTTACTCTCTTGCTCATTATTGCCTTCTATAGAATTTCGCAGCTTTTCAATTGCTACCACATTGTCTTCCAAGACCATTTTCTGCTTCCATTCATTGCAACTGATAGCTTCCTCTTCCTGATTGTCATTCATGAAATTTTTTTTGTCTTCCTTCATCAGCAATTTATCTTGAACATTTATCCTCTGCTTTTCCAACTTTCTTCTTTGAAGATCTAACTCTCTATATAACTCAATGATTTTACTTGGAGTAAAATTTGGAAATTTTACACAATCTCCCATTTCTTCATTTTCTATTGACCAATCATTAGATGGTCCTTCTTCCTCTGCTAAATATTCCTTAACATCTTTCTGTAGATGTTCTTTCTCTTCTTCTTTCATTTGGTTGTCTACCTGTGCCAAATATGTTCCAGTTTCTGCAACAAAATCTGCAACCATAAGACAATTATCAAAATCAAAAATATAAGGCCTCTGTACCTCTTCTTCCTCTGCCAAACTTTCAATACGTTGCTCTGATCTTTCCTTTAACTCCTCTGTCAGCACATTAGTATGTTGATTCAAACTCAAAGAATTCTCGAGACTGTCAATAATTCTCTTTTCCACACCATCTGTTTTAATGATGCCTCTCTGCACTTGTTCACTATAGTGAACTATTTCTTCTTTGGTCTCATTGTTATACTCTGCTTCAAAACTTTCATCTTCTGTAAGGTATTGTTCCATATTTTTGACAGCTTTAAAAGACTTCCTATCTTCTTCCAAACCTGCAACCATACACAAATTATCAGGTTTAAAAACATGGGACCTTATGGTCTCATTTGATGCTTCATTCATCAAGTCTTCTGGCTGCTTTGAATCATTCATATGATTCAGCTCCTCTGTCTCTTCATCATTTTCAAAAAGTAATGGTCCATGTTCTATTTCACATACCAAAATTTCAACAATTTCTCCAGCGTTTTCCTTTTGTTGTAGCTCAAATCTTTTTAGCTTCTCTGTCTCCAATTTGACATCTATAATCTATTCAAGCTCTCTCAGCTCCTTTATTAATTGCATATTTACTTGTTGATTCCTCTTCTCTTGTAGCCTCTGCCACTTCACTTTATTTCTCATGACATAACCATATTTCTGGTCCTTTTCATTTCTTTGCATCATTTCCATTAATACTTCAATTTGAACTGCTATCTCAACCATTTCTCTATCATATTTTTCGTGACTCATTCTCATGCCATTTTCCTTGACATATTTCTTCTTTTGTCCTCTACTATGATCTCTTTCAAAACCTTTGCTATGACTTTCACTAGTCATCATCATTTCCATCTCTATGAGTTCCTCGCTCACTTTACTATGAGTTGCACAAGCCTCTACAACAGCAAGTCTTCCTTGTTGTCCCTTACCTCACCAAGCTTTCCTTTGTACTTGGTCTTTTGGCAAGTACTTGTCCTCTGTCCAGGACCTCCTTGAGCATTTTCCTCTGCTCCTTTTAAGCTTCAACACATCTACACTTTGAACACAATTTTCCTTTTCTTCCAATATTTAGCTGGAACATTTAGGTTTTGACCACCTCTTATTTCACTTAGAAACTCTTACCATATTCCTTCATCCATTAGCAATTCTACCCACATCCTCTGTGGAATTGCCTTTGTGAGCTGCAACAAAACTCCTGTAGTAACAAGTCTCCTTCTTACTACATATGCCTCACTAAGCTTCTCTCTTCTGAGCTCAGTCTGATAGCATTTCTATGGTTCTTTCCTCTGGAACCAATTGAGCATTCCTTGCTCTAGGTTGCTGCAATCTTCTCACCTTCTTATGCTACTATGTGTGCAACAATATAAAAACCACAAACTCTCCAATCTTCAAATCAAGTTAAAATAAAAACATATCATCTAACCTTCAAGATCTCTGCATGATCTTGTTTTACCATTCACCTGCACTTCGAATGGACTATTCTTTTATCTGCCATTAGTTGTATCTTCAAACTCTGCGACTTCAAGAACTTGCAAAAGTCCCTCTTAGAGTTTAACTACTGTAATCTTGCTCTAAATTCTCACTCATTCGATTTCTGCTAATCATTAGACAAATTTGCATACCATCACCTGTCTTTAGGATCTCACCACTCCTGCAAATTTGTTTCAGGAAATCTCCATTTCCACTGCAAAATTTTCGGCATTCAGCTACTGTCAATCAGATTTAGAATCTGATTCTTTCTTTCAATCTCCTAGCTTTATCTTGGTAAAGCTCTAACTATCAGCAACAATTACTCCTTCGTTGAGTTTTCTTTCACTATTTCGTTCTTTCTCTGAGTTTTTCAAAAACAAATTTACCTATTCCTTTTGCATGCAAAGTCTTCTTTCTACTTATAGGAAACCTTTCCCTACTCTGATACCACTATGATGCAGGCAAAACTACCTAAAGGCAATTTCCCTAGTTTTCATAATTGCCTTACGTGAGCCTATGGGTTATGGCCCACCTATACTAATTGGAAGTGTTTACATTGCTTGTTTTTAACACAAACCCAACCAATCACCAAACAACCCTTTAACATATAATCCAGCAACGAATGTCGGTCCCACCTGAATGCATATGACAAGACCTCAAATAAAATTAAACCACATCCATAAACTTCTTGGGTTTGCTCAACAATTGAACAGTGACCAATCCCACGTTGACTTTCCCTTTTTTATAGGCGCTTCATTCTACGTTGTTGATCTTATCATTCAATCTGACGGTCATTGATCCACCCAATCATTACACATCGCATATCGCAATTTCTCTCGACTAGGGTTCATTCACTCATGAATGATGCGATGTGATATTAATCCAACAGTCAGCATCAGTAGTGATCCAATGATATGCGGCCCTTCAACTAACACACGAGTTAGAAACAACTTAACACCTGCAGTTGACTATGACACCAGTGGTTGAAATTGAAATCAGTGGCTAGGAATGAGTGCGGTGCTTCAACCCCGATCAAGACACTTGTAGACTCCTAACCTCCGCAGTTACACATTTCACTTTGGCTCCAAATCCTCAAGAACCAGACTTCCATGATAAATCTTCATGTTGGTTTATAACATTCCAACTCCACACACACAGATCTTCCCATCTGTTGTTCCAGCATATTATAACATATTTTTTTCTTTCCTTTGGCTCTCATATTATCGGCCAGATTATACCTTTGAGCTTTGCTCTGATTTCTTTAATCAGATTTATACAGTTCAACCACTATCCTCCTCTACATTCCTTAACACCACTTCAAACTGGAATACATAATACTCTCTGTATTATTTCTCTTCTTCCAGATTTTGTAATTCGTTCTTTACTTGACCTATACATACATCTATTAAATCCAACCTGGAATTACATGGATTTTATACAGACGGTAAGTCTTTTGTCACTCGGAAAGACTTTCAGAAACTCAACTTGAATTCATTCATCATGGTTTATCACACAGAAACCATAAATTCCCAATTACGAAACACTCAATGCATAAAAGGAATGACACACACAGTCACAATGAATTCAATTTCCTCATTCATTAAACAAATGTATAGATACAAATAAAAACATGTTTACAATCTAGCTTTGGCCTGATATGCCTTTACATGGTCTATATCAATGGCCCTTTCTCATTTCAATGCACGTAGGCTCACAATCCAAACTTCTTGTCTGCTAACTCTCTCACTAACTCTCTGTTTAAGCCTTCAAGGCTTAAAAATTATACACAAAAGGATTCTATTAACCAATTTTGGTTCAGATCTTGAATAATTTCACCTAAATCCTAAATATCCTAATCTAATCCCTAAAATCATGAAATTGATTTCCTAGTTCCTCTAACTCACACACTATTCTTGAAATCTCTCTTAACGAGAATATTTCATTACAATATCCTCACTATTATACAACCCTCATAAAAGCATAGTGTTGGTACTATGGCACAGGTGTTGTCCTTGATGGCAACTATCTTTGGTAACAGATCTCAGTTCAGGCTTTCAGAATGAAGAAAAAGACATATACGCATGTTCATCTAGATCAAGACGCGTATACACGCGGGTTATACGTGACAAAAGCGCGTATATGTTGGATAACTTACCTTTGGTCCGTGGTAGTTAGTCCTTGGTACTTGAACCTATGGTTTTGGACCATGGTACCTCGTCAGAAGTGTTGATCCAAAGTATTGGGTCCATGGTATTGTTTTATTATGGTTTTGGACCGTGGTATTGTGGAATGTCTAAGACTATAAAAGAGGAAGGAGATCATGTGGCAAAGAATCATCTGAATTACTATTGAATATCTGAAAAATTGGTAGATCTGGAATACTGGTAATTGGGTTATGGTGCAGATCTGGACCTGAATGAAGGAGGAACCTTAGCGCAAGAGAAGGATAAGTTCTATTGATGGGTCATAATCTTTAAGCTTGAATGATAGTATCTTTGTATGATTTTGGTCTGTCATATGTGGTGCTTGCTCGTTCTATAACACTAATAATCTGGGTTAATTAGTGTTTGAATATATGAAAGAGCGAATTATCCTTTATAGATTTGTACGCAGGTTCAGTGAAGCGAAGGCACGTATACACACTGGTTCAGTGAATGAAAACAACGTATACGCAGGTTGTTCCAAACACAGAAGCATATGCACGCATGTTGCAGGTTATTGAAATAGCGTATATGTTTTGAGTTGTGATCTAGCTGCTTTTGTTTATTGTTGCTGTGTGGTTTCTGGTACTTTGTTTTGGGTACAGCTGTCAGAGAAGTAACTACTTGATTCAGATCTAATTGGTGAAAAGGAGAATGGTTGATGATTGATTGATGTTCATGGATCCAGTCTATGAAACGTGGTCCCTAGAAGAAAGAGAAGGTTGTAGCCTTCTGTAGGCCAGCACCTACGTACTAGTATCTTGGCTAGTGCAAGAGCTAAAGGGCGTTGTAGCTCCCTTCCAGGAGAAACTGGAGAACGAGAGAGCATTGTATCTCTCTGCAGGTTGCAGCCTGCGTACTGGTAAAGGACTGCACCAGTACATTGTAAAAGAAAATTCTAATTTAAAAGAAGATAGAGACGAATTGCAGCAAGTGGTTTTCACCCACATTGGGTTTCCACCTTATATCTTGTGTTCTTGTGTGTGTTTTTATTTCTGCTCTGCTTTACTGCTTCTAGTTACTGGTTATTTGATTTTGAAACACAAATTAACAATCATCATTAAAAAGATAAAGTAAATTAAAAGTTGTATTTGTATACATGGGTTTCCTTCTGAATAGTTGCGTATATACGCGGGTTTAGTTAACTGAAGTAGCGTATATCATCTGATTTTGAAAAGGAATATTTGACTTGATAATACTGATTCACCCCCCCTCTCAGTATTATTTCCAACAATTGGTATCAAGAGCAGGTCCCTTCAAGCTTGATCCCTTGAAAGGAAGATCCTCATCATGAGCAATACGAGAGGAAGCTCAATCAGCCAACGATTTTGATGGACAACTCGTATATTGGAAGTAAGAGCTACTGCCTATCTCAAACCTCTTGGAAATAAGTCTGGATATCATAGATACAGGGTATACTTTCCATCAGCACTCCAACAATACGGCTGAGAAGAAGAAATATGAAACAAATGCAAAGGTAGTCAATACTCTATTAGGATGTTTATCTCAATCAGAATTTGTCAAGGTTATGCAGTATAAATCCGCAAAAGAAATATGGGACAAGACTGTACTGAGCTATGAAGGAGATGATCAGGTAAAACAAGCAAAACTTCAAACCCTCAGAATTCAGTATGAAAATCTCAGAATGCATAATGATGAAAGTGTTGCTAACTATTTCCTTCGTGTATATGAGATTGTTAATTGTATGAAAAACTTCAGTGAAGAAATAAAAGAGGTTGTTGTGGTTGAAAAAGTTCTAAGATCTTTGTCCCCTAGGTTTGAATCTAAAGTTTCTGCAATATAAGAAAAAGAGAATCTACAAAACCTTACAATGTCACAGCTTCACGGGATTCTAACTGCTTATGAAATGAGGAAAGGAGGACCATCAGACAGGAGAGAAGCTGCTTTCAAGGCTTCAGGCAAAGGAGACTACTATGAAGAGGAAGAAGAATCAAATTTTGTCAAAAACCTTCAACGGGGTACTGGAAGATTCAGAGGTAAGTTACCTTTCAAATGCTTTGCTTGTGGGAGAGTCAGTCACTATGCTGCCAAATGTCCTCATAAGGATAAAACTGACAAAGGGAAGGAACCTATTAGATGGAACAAGAAACAGAATGTAACTAAGAAAAGTTACTACACTCATGAAGATAGTGATGGTCTTTCAAATAGTGATGAAGATCAACGAGGTAATAACTATAAACTTTTAATGGCCTTTGAAGATAGATGATTACATGGATGCTATAGATGTGGATAGCTTTTATGAAGAGATTTCTAGACTCAAAACATGTTTAGAAGAAAAGAATGTGATCATTGATACTCTGCAATTCCAACTTGATGAAAAAGAAAAATTTCCTGAGAAGTTAGAATGTGAAATTGTTGGCCTTAGAAAAGAAATTGATAAAACAAAGGCTCTTAATATTAAATTTGTTAAAGGATCTGAAACTCTAGATGAGATTATACATGTACAACATTCTCCACTAATCAAGACTGGTTCGGGGTATAATGGAGAAGCATCTCAAGCATCCACCTCAAAGAGTTATCTCGATGCAGCAAGGAGGAATGAGCAAAATCCCAATGGAGATCACCAGGTAAAATAGGGATGAATTACATCAATAATAAACAAATACTACTAGGTAAATCAGGGGAAATCCACCTTAAGGGTGAACAAAAGCTACAACCAGCCACAGGTAAAATCTTCTCAATTTGCCTCAAGAATGGATGACAATAGAAACTACAATCATTTGGCAAGTAGATTTGATAATCGGAGGAGTTTCTTCAATGGCCAATGTTTCTCTTGCCATAACTTTGGCCACAAAGCAGATCAATGTGTTGCCTATAAGACAATCATGACTAGAGAATCTCAAAAACAAAGAAATATGACTGGAATCACAAAAAGGACCTATAACAACTTTTCCGCCCTTGAAAATGAAATTGAATGCTCTATTTGTAATAACTTCGGTCATGAAGATTCTGAATGCAGGAGCAGGTTTTGGAAGACAACTCAGAAGGAACAAACCTCAAGTGTCAGAACATGGAGAATGAAGGAACCGCTACCAGAAAGATGTGGGATAGCTTTATATGCATAAGGACAAGAAAATTAATGGTACATTGACAATGGATGTTCAAAGCATATGACAGGTGATAAAGAAAAACTTGAATCATATAGTGTTTTAGTAAAGGGAAAGAAAGTTTCTTTTGGAAATGATACCCCTACAGTCATAAAAGGAAAAGGCACTGCTCAATTGAAAGAAAAGGTCAAATCTAGAAATGTTTTGTATGTTGATGGCTTGAAGCATAATCTACTGAGTGTCAATCAGATGTGCGATCAAGGAACCGAGGTAATATTTCGATCAAATGGGTGTAGTGTTCGTGATCTTGATACAGGAGAAACAATGATCAAAGGCAGAAGAACTCCAAATGATTTATACATATTTGAAGAAGGACAAAAACAATGCTATTTGAGCAAGGATGATGAACACTGGTTATGGCACCGGAGGTTGGGGCATCTAAGCTTCTCACAAATAAGGAAAGCATGCAAATCCCAGGCAGTTCGTGGTCTTCCAGATATCAAAATTCCAGACAACACTATATGCAAATCATGTCAGTTTGGTAAATAAACCAGAACTAACTTCCCTGAGAAGGAAGGATCAGCTAGCAGGCCTCTTGAGCTAGTTCATACAGATGTATGTGGTCCATTTAGGACAAGGTCACCTCGAGGAGAAGAATACTTTATATTATTCATAGATGACTTCTCCAGGATGGTTTGGTTAGGACTTATGAACCACAAAGATGAAGCATTCAAAAAATTCAAATCTTTCAAAGCCTTGGCTGAAAACGAATTAGATCACAAAATTAAGTGCCTCGGGTCTGACAGAGGTGGGGAATTTACCTCAAATGAATTTTTCGATTTCTGTGAAGAACATGGAATAAGAAGGGAATTCGCTATAGCTAGGACTCCTCAGCAAAATGGAGTGGTGGAAAGGATGAATAGAACGGTTCAACAAATGGCTCGTGCTATACTTGATGAGTTTGGAACTCCTGCAACATTCTGGGGTGAAGCTGCTTTTGCTACGGTTGTTATTATCAACAAAACAAATGTCCAAGTGAACAGCACTCAAACTCCTCATGAGCTCTGGTATGGTGAGACTCCTTCGGTAAAGCATTTCAAAATTTTTGGAAGCAAATGCTATATTAAGAATAATGATGAACAACTTGGCAAACTTGAACCTAGAGCAGATGAAGGCATTCTCCTTGGTTATTCTCCCCACAACAAAGCATATAAGTGTTACAATAAAAGACTTGGAAGAATTTTTTGATAGCATTGATGTAGTGGTTGATGAAAAAGGATACATTCCTAGGCAAGTAAATTATGAAAATATCGAAAAGGATGAAGACTACCCTCAAAATCAAACCGATGATGAAGAAGAAAACTATGAAGAAGAAACCCATGAGGAGCAAGAGGAACAGATAAGGATAGAAGAAAATACTCCTTCTAGGTATGTTCAAAAGAATCATCCAGAATCAAAAAATTTTGGGCAAAAGGAGGCTGGCTTACAAACAAGAAGAACAATTGCAGAAGCGTCAAGCTATTTGGCATTACTCTCCTCCACTGAACCACAAAATGTAAGAGAGGCTTGAAAAGATGAATGCTGGGTCGAGGCAATGGATGAATAACTTGAACAAATCAAAAAGAACAACACTTGTGAGTTGGTTCCTAGACCAAAAGATAAGAATATCATAGGGACAAAATGGATCTTCAAAAACAAGTTGAATGAAAATGGGGAAGTAATTAGAAACAAGGCTAGAATTGTTTGTAAAGGGTATGCTCAACAAGAAGGAATAGACTTCGAAGAAACCTTTGCTCCCGTTGCTAGACTTGAGGCCATCCGAATGTTCCTTGCTCTCTCAAGTTTTTAGAAGTTCAAAGTATTTCAAATGGATGTGAAATCAGCCTTCCTGAATGGAGACTTAGAAGAAGAAGTGTACATTGAGCAACCAGATGGTTTCATTCTTCGGAATGATCCAAATCTTGTTTGCAGACTAAAAAAGGCTCTCTATGGTCTTAAACAAGCTCCAAGGGCTTGGTACTACCGTTTGGACAAATATCTTCATCAACAAGGTTTTTCAAAAGGATCAGTAGATAGCAATCTTTATATAAAAATTGAAAATGACAAAT
>APFE030306648.1:1017-38160 GCA_000404065.3 Pinus taeda
CTGCGAGATCGATTCTGGTGGTGAAAGAAGATGGTGAGCAGTGGAAAGATAGAGATCAAGAAATTTAATGGTCATAGTTTTGAGTTGTGGAAACTCAAGTTGGAGGATTTGTTGGTGGATAAAGATCGGTGGATCACAGTAGATCCAGGTACTAAACCAACAGGAGTGTCCGATGAAGAATGGAAGAAGTTGGATCGGAAGGCAAAGAGCACAATACAATTGTGTGTCTCAGATTCAATATTGCTGAATGTATCAAGGGAAGCTACGACGAAGGCTTTGAGGGAAAAGTTAGGGACTTTGTACCAATCTAAGTCTCTGGTGAATAAACTGTTCCTACGGAAAAAGTTGTATAACCTGAGGATGAAAGATGGAGACTCGATGACAGTGCATCTGAACGCATTTAATATTGTATTAAGTCAGTTAGCATCTGTTGAAATTAAAATTTTAGATTAAGATAAGTGCATTAGTTTGTTGTGTTCTCTACCAAATTCGTGGGATAGTCTGGTTATTGTAATAGGTAGCAATGCAACTACCTTGTAGATTGATGAAATAGTCTCAGCCTTGCTGACGGAGGAGATGAGATGGAAAAATATGGAGAGCCAGAATGGTGATGCCTTGTCTATACAAGGACGTTCCCAGAACAGAAACAAAAATAAGTCATCGAGTGGGAGATCTAAATCTAGAGGGAGATGTAAATCTCCTAGAAAACCTGTAAAGGTGGTGTGCTGGAAATGTGGAAAGGAAGGCCACTACAAAAGGGACTGTAAACCTAAAGCTCCTAACAAAGGAAAGGGATCTGATGAGGCTCCTTCCACACAGGCGAAAACCACCTCAGATGAAGGTGGGGATGTGTACTTGGCTTCTTCAACTACACATGTAGATCATGAGGCATGGTTGATTGACTCAAGTGCATCCTTTCACTTCACTCCCCATAGAGAGTGGTTCTGCGAGTATGAGAAATACGATGGTGGTGATGTCTCTTAGGGGATTATAGAAGGCTAGAATCATTGGTCGCGGAAAAGTAAAATTGAAGTTGCAAGGTGGAAGGGTTAGAACACTTCCGGGTGTTCTACATATTCTTGCATTGGCCAGAAATCTGATTTTTGTAAGCAAGTTGGATGATGCAGGTGTAAAAACAGTGTTCGATAAGGATACCTGAAAGATGGTTTGGGGAGAACTGGTATTGATGTGGGGAGTTCCGATTGGAACTCTGTAGCTATCTCGGCTGTTTTACTAGTCTCTCCTTGCTCGATTCCCCCGGTTTCCTTTTCTTTGCTCTTCCTTAGTTCTTCCTCCTGCTTCTTTCTTTCTTGATCTGCAAGTGCTTGTTACCTCTTGAGCTTGTCTTCCATATTTTTTAACTCCTACTCCAATATATTTTTCTCCTCTTCTTCCCTAGCCTTGTGCTCCTCCTCCTGTTTTTTCTTCTCTACCTCTTCCTGAACCCTTCTTTCCTCCTACAACTTTTCTTGTAGTTGTTTATCCTTTTCTTCTCTTCTTGTCGCCTCCTCTTCTCGATTTGACCTTGCTCACTAGAATCTTGAGACTTTTTGATCTCTTTCTCTCTTCTTCTCTTAAGCTCTTGTTGTTTTCTTGCCAGGGTGACATTTCTCTGTTCCAATGTTTCATTGACATCCTCTTCTTTGGGGCCGGTCAAAATATCTTCAACCTCTCTCCCCTTTTGCTTGTCAAATCCCTGATGGCACTCTGTGTGTCCCGCTATTTTTTCTAAATGGTGGAGGCTCTTTCTCTAAGATTAACATTTTCCTGGGAATCCTCAAGGAGCTCCTCATCTCTGGCTTGTTTCTCACTCAAACTAATTTCCCTCGTGGCGTTATACCAATTCTTCACCCCATCTTCATGATCTTGTCTGGTGTGTGAATATGACCAGCTAAACTTTGCTTTCTTATAGTGGGTGGACATGACTCTCTTGGGATCATACGTTCGATAGTTGAGACTTACGAAATGGCTGCCCTTTAATGCTTCAGCCTCTGCTTCTACTTCTTTGAAGTTTTCCACTACATATGCTCTGATGATGAGAGGGAAGGCAAGCCATGGTTTCTTATTTCCTTTGTTCAATACCTTTGAAAAGCCCTGTGTCATTTGGTAGAAAACTTCATGCAGGAGTGTCCTTTCCGTTACGAACCTAGGTAGGGCATGGGGGGATTTATGGGTATTGAACACTCTGATGAATGTTCCCTCTTGGATGGGGAATCAATGTGCCACCTTGATCACTGTTTCCATAGCCCTCTTTGACATGCACGGTGGTTCCTCACCAAATAGTAGTTGGTATAGCGGGGTGATAAAAGATTCTGAAATCACATATAATATACCTTCTTAGGTAGTGTCCTAGAAAACCTTGTAGTGGCGGTGCACGAGGTCAGTCGCTGATGTATCCCAGTTATAGATTCAATCCTCAAATTGGCATCTTGCGTAGACAACGTCTATGAGGTACGAAGCCATGTAAAATTTTGGAGGATGTTCTGGTTGTGGGTGCTTAGCTACAACTATTTTTGTTTTCAACAACGAGACCAGGATGTTTTCCCAATTGAAAATAGTTTCCCGTGTGGCGACAACGTGCATGAGAGGCACCCAGGTGCCATAGAATACGTTGCAACCTACCTTACCATACAAGTGGCACATCATAGCGGAAATTAATTGAAATTACTTCCATAACCCCTCTATCTTGTATGTTTGATTTGATCTAACCCTGAACTTTGACAGGTCCTGCTACCACTCCCTCAGGATATCTTTGACTGGGGTTATGAAACCTTGGAGGCACTTGGTATTAAAGGTCTCCTATTTCTCCAAGAGTGTGTAGTAGGCATAAATGTCTGCAGAGGAGATTGAAGCCAAGGATGCTCTAGTATGGTATCTTACCATCCATAAATCCCTATCTATATTTTGTAGGATCCAGTCAATAGTATTTGTGCATGGCAAGATCGGCAGGGTGTGATGCTATCTAGTGCAGCCTCAACCTTTTGACATTTAGTTATATTGGGAAATCCTCTTGGCTTTCCTCTATGGTTGGATTTAAAAACTCTTTGTAGATGTCGTACCAGGAAGGTTTTGTGGTTTTACTAATGTTGCAAGTTGTATCCCCATAGATGCGTGGCTCCTCGTCCTAGTAGATCTCCCATGAACTGCTTCCCGAACCCCTGTGAGTGGCCTCAGTAGTTGGGGGGCCCATCTCATCTTCAAAGGAGGAGATGGATATGCGCTCGAGGTCCATGTCACCTAGCATGTCAAAAATAAAATCCCACGATGAGAGCGACGACATGATAATCAAGCAAAAATTACCTAAATGAAATCAACTTTAAAAGCTGGAAAGAGGGTTTTCTAGTAGGTCGCAAAGGGAGCTAGGTCACATGGTCGTGAGACAAAGGGTGTGACCTAGCATAAGAGTTGTAAATTGGATAGTCACACAGTCGCACAGTCACTAGGTCACATCGTAGCGTAGTTGCTAGGTCGCAGCTCGCTAGGTCGTTAGGTCGCAAGGGTCACTAGGTCGTAGGGGTCGCGTAG
Organism: Pinus taeda; assembly: GCA_000404065.3. NCBI lineage: Eukaryota > Viridiplantae > Streptophyta > Pinopsida > Pinales > Pinaceae > Pinus > Pinus taeda. The sequence continues at coordinate 4,543 of APFE030306648.1, forward strand.
TCACTAGGTTGCGTGAAAAGTGGTATCACGACCGTGGGCCATGCGACCTAGGTTTTGGGTAGGCCAAGGAGGAAGATTTGAGGCTTTGGAGAGGTCTAGACTTCTTCTGGGCTAGATGGCCAGGCCTACTGGGAAAGTAGGGATGAGCAGGGTCGAAGAATGGTACTGAGGGGGTCAAGAAAGGTTGAATAGAGCCAGGGAAATTGTTTTTTTGATCTGAGGTTAAAAACCTAAGCAAGAGGGGATAAAATTCCCTCTGGAGTGGAAGGTCGGGAAGGCACAAAATGACACATGGTTAAAAAAAAATTACCGAGAAGGTGAAAGGTCACCTACCTAAAGAAAATGCATGCGCGCCTAAGTCGCAAGATTCTTCGTCTTTCGTGTGAACAAAGGAGTTGTTACAATGAATGGGTTGACCTCCTTATTTGTAGTTTTGGTCGCACGTGCGAAGGTCGCACAAGTCTAAAGTGCGACCTTGCGACCTAGTGTTTGCAAGGTTGCAAGGGTCACATGGTTGCATCGAGGGATAAGTGAGACCTATGTGACCTTTGCAACTTATGCTAACTTGTGACTTTGTGGTCATGAGATCGCAAGGGTCACATGGTCACATCGAGGGGTAAGTGCAAGCTATGTGACCTTTGTGACCTTTGTGAATATGCAACCTTGTGACCTGGTGCTCGCGATGTCGCAAGGGTCACATTGTCGCATCGAGGGGTAAGTGTGACCTATGTGACTTGTGGGTCGCAACAATCGCAACAGTCATAAGTGTTTGACATAGTCGTGTCCCGAAGCTGCGACCGACTTACTTAAACATGATCTTGTGACTTAGCTTCACTTATCCAGAAAACTTAGGTTTTTATGGGATTCTTCTGGTCTGGCGAACTTTTGAGTAGATCTCAAAGGTACAGGAAGTCTTGCATGATACAGGGGCTCAAACATTTTAATAATTTCAAAAATTTTTGAGGGGTTGTTGCAGCAACTACAATAGGTTCATAATCCCTTGGGGTTTTAGCATTAATCCCTTGGGTTTATTATTACCTTGGGTTTATAATATCAATCCCATGGGTTTATTATTCCCTAATATCAATCATGGTCAACCATGTTTAATCATATCCAATCATGGTCAAGCATGGTCAAATGTCACATTATGATAAAGATTGTCTCAATATGAAAATCAACCATCGTTAACCATGGTCCACTGTCGCATTGTGACAAATATTGTCTTGATATGAAAATCAATCATTGCCAAACATGATCAACCATGGTCGAACATCGCATTGTGACAAGGATTGGCTTAATATGGAAATCAACCATGGTCAACCATGCTTATTTTATGGTTAATAATATTTATCTTAGGGCTTATATAACTTGGGTTTATAATTTTAATCCCTTGGGTTTATTATTCTTGTAATGCCCTACTTGAAACTATCATGCTAATTTTGATTAGAGTTTAACTAACTCAAAAAAATTGACTTATAACCAGCTTAGATCCGTTTAGCACCAGATATGTCATGCACTGAGAGGAATCGAATCCCTCAAGGTGCAAACCTTCTTTTCGGTGTGTAGAACTTGAGGAAATGTTTTCAATGCATGATAGATACGATTTTAGATGGATCTAAGCTGGTTCCAGTTGAGGGAAACAATGTCACATTTTTAGATTATCATTATTATGTATACGCCTGAGATAAAATTAAAAGTTCACAATATGTTTTATTTTCTTGGAATGACCATGTCATTCTCTTCTTTATTTTGGTATGTGTGTACATCTATGTTTGGATACTTTGAGTGGTTTGTGTCTTTGTGTTTTGATTTGGATGGTAATGTTTGTGAATTTTACAGTTGTTGTATTATAATCTTATATGTGCATGTAATTGTTTATTAGTAACTAGTAATTGTTTATGAAGAAGGGAGACAATCTTGACAATAGTTTGCAAGAGGATTAATATTTCACATCTATTTGATTTAATTTTAGGTATCACAACTTTTGACAACTAATTAATTCTAACAACATTCCTCCAAAAATTACAAAATATATCTTGAAGGGTAGTTTTAATAATTTACAGCGTCAACATTACTCTTGAAATAATTTTTTTCTTTGTTTATGATTGAAATAATTTATTTCCTTCAAGGATATTTTGATGATTTTTGTCTTTTATCTATAGTTTATTTTGCAAAGTCAAGAAATAATGTATTTTTGAATTCTTTTTAATGGGTGGACAAATTTATAAAAAAATTACATTATTTGTTTCTCCAAACAATTATCACAACTCCTTCAAGAATATTTTGATTCGTTTTGATGTTTATAAATATACATTTTCCTCTTATAAATATTTTGAATACATTGTTGTATGCAATTACTCTATTAGTAATTTTGAATATACGTAATTGTCTATTAGTAATTAGTTGGTGATGAAGAAGGGAGACGATCTTGTCAAGGATTAATTTGCACTTTCTAGGAGGATTTATTATGCATGTCTTTTTCATTTTAATTCTAGGTATCGCAGCTTTTGACAACTAATTATTTCTTAATAGTGTCCCTCTACGTATTACTAAATATATCTTGAAAAATATTTTTTTTAATAATCTACAGCCTCAATCTTAACAACATCTAATGCATATAATGCAAACAATCAAATAGGATTAGAAAAAAAAAATCTACACTGAAATTAATGCATCTAATGAAAGCAATCAAATGAGATTAGAAATCAACATCTACACTAAAACCAATGCATCTAGTGCAAGCAATCAAATAGAATTAGAAATCTGCATCTACATTGAAATCCATGCATCTAGTGCAAGCAGTCAAATAGGATTAGAAATCCACATATGCACTTAAATCCATGCATCTAGTTCAAGCAATGAAATAGGATTAGAAATCCATTTCTACGCTGAAATCAATGCATCTAGTGAAATCAATCAAATATAATTAGAAACCAACATCTACACTAAAATCAATGCATATAGTGCAAGAAATCAAATAGGATTAGAAATCAACATTTACACTGAAATCAATGCATCTAGTACAAGAAATCTTCTTCCCTCTCCCCCCATCCATCTAATCTTGAAAAATATTTTTAATAATTTATAGTCTCAAGATTAACAACATCTAATCCATCTAATGCAAGAATTCAAATAGGATTAGAAAACATCTATATTGAAATCAATACATATAATGCAAGTAATCAAATAAGATCAGAAACCAAAATCTACACTGAAATCAATACATCTAGCGCAAGCAATCAAATATAATTAGAAATATCAACATCTACATGAAAATAAATGCATCTAACACAAGCAATCAAGTAGATTAGAAATCACCATCTACACTGAAATAAATGCATCTAGAAAAAGAAATCAAATAGGATTAGAAATCAACATCTAAACTGAAATCAATTCATCTAGTGCAAGCAATCAAATATAATTATAAATCAACATCCAAAATTAAATCAATGCATCTAGTGCAAACAATCAAATAGGATTATAAATTGTCATCTACACTGAAATCAATACATATAGTACAATAAATATTATTCCCTCCCTCCCCCCTCTATATATATCTATATATCCCTCCATCTCCCCTTCTTTGCCTCTCTATATCACCCCCCCCAAACATACACACACACACTCTCCATATCAATCTATCTCTCCCTCCCTCTCTCTATCTCTCTCTTCTTCCCTCTCTTCACCTCCCATATATATCTCTATCTCCTCTGTCTCTCCTTTGTCTCTCTATGTCACCCCCAAAACACACACATGCTTTCTCCATATATATATATCTATCCCTCCCTCTTCCTCTCCCTCTCTCTTCCCCTTCACTCTCTCTCCCCCTCATCTCTCTCTCTTCCCTCCTACTCTCCTCTCTCCCTCTCTCTCTATCTCACTTATCACTCCCTCTCTCTCTCCACATTTCTCTCTCTAGGTATTTCTTCTTACATCCCTCTCTCTATCCCTCCAACTCCATCTCTCTCTCCATCCCTATCTTCTTCTCTTTCTCACGTTCTCTCTCTTCCTTCATCTCTCTCCCTTTATCTCTCACCTCCCTCTACCTCTCTCCTCCCTCTCTCTCTCTTCACCCTCCAACCTTGTCACTATCTCACTCCCTCTCTCCTTCTCTCTCCTTCTCTCTATCTCACCCCAAAACATACACACTCTCTTTACATCTTTCCCTTGTCACCCCCTCTCTCTCTCTCCACTCTTCTCTCTCTATGTCTTTCACCTTCATTTTATCTCCATATTTCCCTTGTCACTTCCTCTATCTCTCCACCTCTATCACTTTATGTCTTTGTTCTTTCCTACATAAATACATCTAGAGTTAATATATATCATGATATATTAATTATATTATAAATATAACAAATTGAATATCATATTAAATTTAAGAATTGTATTAATCAAAGTTATTAGATTTAATAATATTAATATTAGATTTAATAATGTTTTTATGGAATGATAACAAAAATTATAATAAACTACATCATCAAATTAATAATTTCAAATATTAGAACTTTGATGTGGAAATATTTATGTCTTTAAAGACTTTAATATATCCATAGGATATGGTTTTTCCCTCCAAAGATTCATTTTACAAATATTTAATCAAAAAAAATATTAAAAGGTTTTGGAGCAGGATTTTTGATTATTTTTGTTGAATTAACCTTTCTCCTTTGATTTAAGAGATGCTATTAGCTTTAGTAAATCTGAGTAAAGATGTTTAATATTTTACCTAATTTGCAATTTTAATGTGGTAATTTTTTTTGTTAATGGTAAATTTATGATTCATTGAAATTCACGTATATGACAAAAGAACTATTAAATGTGTGAGATAATTTATTATCCATTCAAATTATATATAATAATACATAGTTATATTTTAATAATTAATCTTAGTCCATATAAGATTTAAAATTTATATATAATTAATGTTCAAGTTAATGTTTTGGGCGACATTAGTAAAAAAAATATATATATTTTTGGAGGACATGACATACTTACACATCAAGGTCATATTGGGCTGTAGAATGTGCCTCTAGATTCAATTATTAAGTAATACCTACACTTGTGAATCTATAACTTTATTTTACTAATATGATTTTTTATTATTTATTATTATTCAATTATTAATCAATTCCCAATGTGTCTTCTCAAATTTACTTTTGGATAAGATATGGTTTTCTCCAATTTATTTCTAAATTAAATACTCATATTTCAATTCTTAAGGTGTTTTCTCAATGTTACTTTTGGATAGGATATGGTCTTCTCCAATTTATTTCTCAATCAAATATCTGTATTTCAATTCTCAAGGTGTCTCCTCAAATTTATTTTGGGATAATATATGGAAATGCAAGTCAAGGTCATCAAATAAAAGGATGGGAGGTATTCATGGCGTTAATGGTATTTGGTTCAAGTGGATGAGAGAAAGAGAAGGAGGATGAGAGGAGAAGGGGGATCTTTGTTCTTTATTTTGGCATTGGAGGATTTTATTTGGAGGAGGAAGGTAAACAAGGAGAAGGAAGAGAATAAAGAGAAAAATGAGTGAACTTAAACTTGGATCTATTTGGAGAGTGGTGGTTTTAACTTGGACACACTACAACTGGCTGGAATTGAACTCAAAGGGCTAGGGAACCTATGGACATTCTCTGGGCTAGGAAATCATTCCTAGTTGGCTAGGAAGTAAATTTGATTAAGTAGCCCAACATGAGAATCCTAACAGAGTCAAGAGCATCCCAACAAAGTCATCGAATCAAGTATTCTTCATTTAGTCACTTTATTTATGTAAATTGTTAAAAGTTGTGCACGTTGTAAAATTAAAATAATATATGTTCATGCTTATGATGTTTTATAAACCTAAAATTTTCCTTGTTCTAAAATTTTGTGAAATTTATTTGATTGTTCTCAAAATTTGGGAAATTTAATTGAATGATTATATCAATAGCTAAAGGCCCTACAGTTGGGTCCTCACAATTCCCTTGGGTTTATAATATCAATCCCTTGGGTTTATTAATCTAAGAGTTCATATTCCTAGGGTATAATATTATTCACTTAGGTTTATAATCTCAACCACTCATAGCCAACCATGGTCAAATGTCACATTGTGACAAATATTGTCTCAATATTAGAATCAACGATGGTCCAATGTCACATTGTGACAAAGATTCTCTCGATTTTAAAATAAACCATGGTCAGCCATGGTCGAACGTCACATTGGGACGGGGATTGTCTCAACATGAAAATTAAACATGGTCAACCAGGGCCAACCACGTTTATTTTAGGGTTCATCTTCATAGGGTTTAATATTATTCCCTTCCATCTATAATATTACTCCTTAAGGTTTATACTATAGATCCTTTAGGTTTAATATCTATTAATATATTAAATATTATATTTATTAATGCATATTTTCTTAATAAATAATTAATATATTAATACTTAATATTAGGTTTTATACTATAGGTTTTATAATTACGACTTTTAATATTGGGTTTGACATCATGGTTTATAATATTAAGTTTATAATATAGCATATATGAAAATTAACCATGGTAAAACATGGTCAATGATGTTTATTTTAGGGTTTATGTACCTAGGGCTATAATATTATTCCCTTGGGTTTATAATATTAATCCGTTGGTTTTATTAATCTACGGGTCCATTTTCCTTGGGTTTATAATACCTTGGAATTTTAGAATTAATCCCTTGGGTTTATAATATCAATCCCTTGGTCCAACATTACATTATGAAAACCATGGTCATCCATGGTCGACCATGGCCCAACGTCACATTATGACAAATATTGTCTCAATATGAAAATCAACCATGGTCAACCAATTTCCAACGTTGCATTGTGCCAAATGTTGTCTCAATATGAAAATTAGTCATGGTCAACCATACTCCAACGTTGCATTGTGATAAAGATTATGTCAATATGAAAATCAACCATTTATTATTTCCCTGGGTTTATTAATCTAAGGGTTCATATTCCTAGGGTATAACATTTTCATAGGATTTATAATATTAATCTTTAGGTTTAATATAAATCCATTGGATTTATAATCATGGCCAACCATGGTCGAACGTCACAATGTGACAAGGATTTTTTCAATATGAAAAGAAACCATGGTCCAACGTTGCATTGTGACAAATATTTTCTCAATACAAAAATCAATCATCATCAACCATGATTGCTTTAGGGTGTATAATGTTTATCTTAGGGTTTACATACCTTGATTTTATATTATTGATCCCTTGGGTTTAATATTACTTCCTTGGGTTTATAATCCCTTTGATTTTTAGTATAAATCCCTTGGGTTTATTAATCTAAGGGTTCATATTCGTAGGGTGTAATGTTATTCATAGATTTTTTAATATTCATAGGGAAAAATAAATCTTATTCATATTCTATTATCAAACTTATGTATCACTTTTGTAATCATGATCTATAAGAATAATATATATATATATATATATATAATATATATATATAATATATATATGATAATGTCCCCTTTATAGAATACTCTTCTAATCAAATTTGATTAGTTAAGAACTAATAAACATCTTTGAGACAATTTAGGCCATTTTTTGGGTGAATTTTGAACAATTATGTATCAACAAAAGCATCTTGAAAGTCTTTTGTCTAGCATAGGGTGATGGTAGAGATGTGATTCATAAAGACATGCCTTTATCTTATTTTGATAATAATAGTGAACTCATGTTCTTATAAATAAATAAATAAAAAATCAATTGCTTAAGTGCCCTAATAAGAAAGCCTTGCTGGAATTATAGTTCAATTCTTAGTGATCAACATAACATTGAAATTTTGGGTTCCAAGAGGAAAGGGAAAATTTTCTAAATGACACATACTTCCTTCTGAATTATTTTATAATTCCTTTAAATTGCATCTAGCTTCTTATTAACATAAGATTATCATTATTGTTAGGATGAAATTTTGTTAATATATTCCAATAGCAATATTAGATTTATTTATCTAGATATGAAATATTGTGCTTCATGCAGGATAGACTAAAATATTTCTTTTCATAGTTTCTTCGCTTTGAGGTTTCAATGGTGGTATAATATGTTTAGTCCATTTAATATTTGCCCCTTTTAGTAAAAGGAGAACTCATTGGGGGATGTGGCCACAGCCTCGTATTAACTTATGATGGTAGTTTTTGTATAAAAAAAGTATAGATACATAAAACATATGTTGGCATAGGATGTGATATAAGCAAAGACCCCCTAAGGAGTAGTGAAGGTCATTTTGGTTAATTTTTCTTAGATAATACATCGGAATATAGAAGATCATAGAACATGTAACTCTTTAGGTGATCCATGTTGGGAAAAGGTTAATTGTCATTCTGATACAACTAGTTAAAAATATGGAAATCAATACATAATTTAATTTTTTTTATTCTTTTTTCCATAGTTTAAAACTAGTTTGGGATTAATGGGTATTCGGTTTTGCTTGAATAGACTTATGTCATATTTCAAAGAAATAATGTGTTTGATTATGATTCTCTTATACTTTTGAACTCACCACAACTCAAGACAACACATCCTTGAATTAACAATAAAAGTTAATAATAAGAAAGAACATTATTATAGTGAAAGAAAATGAGAAAACATATTGAAAATAATAAATAAAATGTATTTCATTTATAATGCATAGCATTAAATACATCATATTTGTTCTAACTCAAAAAATGCTTGTTCTTTGTCCTCGTTGGAGCCCTTGATGAATATTTGCATCAATCTCTTGGCTTTCTCTTCCATACTCTCTACATATAGGGAAACCATATCTTTCCCATTTTCTATAATTATTTCTCCATCATTATCTATTAATATCATCCATGGAATGTAATAATCAATAGATTCAAAGATTCTTTTCAGCTTAGCTTTGTCATCTCTTTTAGACATTTCTTCTTTTAAAGAATAAAAGTGTGTCCAAAGTCTTATAGTCATTGAGGTTTATTATATATTTTATCTTCATTGAGGTTTATTTTATAGTTTATCTTTCTTAAGAAGTTTACTTTCCAAGGTTCACCGCATGATGTAGATGTAAAATTCCTAAATATGCAATCTAAAATGATAAATAGTCGTTTGTTTTCTTTTAGCAATAAAAATCCTAGCTACTAAGGAAAGAAGAGTAAGATTCTTTCAACAGAGAGTAGAGAGCACACACTAAATGCACTTTTCCTAAATCAATTTCCGCATGCAGTCTAAATGGAAATGCACATGCATGTATTTGGTTTTTTCACTTCCTTAATGTGTGAATGCCAAAAAGGAAAACTAAGTACAGATCTAAACTATTTTCTTCAAAGCGACACTTTAAAAATTTCTTTTCAAAACGAAAGGAAGACTACGACGACACTTTCAATTTCGAACGGAAAACTGTTTTCGACACTTCAAAAATTGACAATTCAAATCAAATACAATGGCAAAAGTACAACCAACTATCTAAAAGAGGAAGACTTTACGACACTCTTTTTCTTGACTCAAAATGACAGTTGCGACACTTTTGAATCAAAAGACGACAATTCGATTAAGCTACTATTTGCAAAGGAGGACTGTAAATGATGAAAAATACATTGAAAATATTCAGAACTCCTTATCAATGGAGGCTAAATAATGTAAAGGAAGAAGGTTTCAACAATGATATACTGATCATAGGCTACAAAACTACTGAATAGAGCTGAAAACAATGAAGAAAAACCCAAATTCCAGAGAGGGAAACAGTCTCATTCAATCATTGCACCTGTCCTTAAGGGAAATAGGGATGCATCTCACCTACAGCACACGGGAGGTGTGATCCATCCAGACTGCCACTAAGAGACAGTGCGATGGACCAGGTATGAGACTGAGCTTGGTTTTCACTCATAATTTGCAGCTAAGTTCAGTGATTTAGGCCGAGCTTATGATGGACAGTAAACACAAAGTATAGGGGTATGATCTTATGAGGTTATTGAGCTACCACCAGGGCACTTAGGATGTTTGAAAGTCAGATGTTCAATTCATAAACCAACTCGGAGATTGACTGAAGCAGTGTTCATTTCGAAGGCTAGCTGGCTTAACTTCAGGCTTCGTTTGTAGTTTATAAAGCAGACAACAGTAACAAACAAACAAACTATTCGCTCCCCAGTGGAGTTGCCATTTTGTTTCCAGTAAAACTAGTGTCGCTATTTGATCTACTGGTCCCACTAAGAGGGGTAGCTATCTTAGAAACAAACAATTCAAAGTAACTTATGTTTTCCTTTATGGATGATAGATAAGAGAGAAGCAGAGAGCACCAACCTTAATTATTCGCTTGGCTCCTTGCTTGTTTCCTCTCTCCTTTGATAGAGATTGCCACTCTTTTCTCACTTGTCCCGCTTCAAAGAACACCTGTAGAGGCAAAGCAGCAAAATACCATCAAAGCATAGAGATCTATAATACCATAAACAATGCAGAATCAAAAGTACATTAACCAGACAATTGCATTCACAAATACAAGATTTACAAGTACACAAGTATATGGAGGAAAAATCAAATAACTTTGTTGATAATACAAGTAGAAGAGAGGATTATAACCCAGCTATCTGATCCAACATCATCCTCTCAGCATGAAATCCCTCTTCACCTCATGAAAAGCAAGATCACCCAACAATACAATGTCTCAAAGAGAAACCAATAACACTTCCTTACAAATTACAAAATTCCAGCCTCTGGATCTCTGAGATGAGGGATCCATTTATAGATATTTGCAGAGGGATGAGTCAGCTTCTGGGTTTTTTATTAGTGTCATTTCACTGATAGTTCTTGGTTCCACTTGGAGATTTCATGATCTCTTACTCATCCCTAGGCGAATTCAGAGAGGCAAGTGTCATATGAGCAGTTTCTAGAAGATTCTCTGAGTGAAACCTAGAAAACTGCCTCTGCCATTTGTCGGGATGTCTAATGTCGTTTCTTTGGAATCCAACGATGAAAGAAATTGAAGGGATGTCTAATGTCATTTCTTTGGAATCCAACGATGAAAGAAATTGAAGGGTGGTTGGACAGAAGGATTCACAAGTTTGCGGCGCAGGAAAATAGGAATCTGTGAGTATCAAAAGAATAGTGGTTCGAGAACTACTTATATATGGAAATCCACAAGATTTTCTTTGCATCCTTCCCCTCTTAATTATATGAGTGGATCGCGAAGCTAGAAGACAGTCAGGGAAGGTGTAGGCTCGACAAACCGATTGTGTGGAATTCGGAATTACTGCATAGGCTAGAAGCATCGAAAGATAAGATCGCGCACACTATGGACCATTGGCTCGATCGAATTATAGGGGGGTTCATCACCGAGTTCGTGGTAGACATGACAGCTAGCTACAACGAGGCAGAACGATGCTTCCTCAAAGTACAGCGAAGTAAGTACATTAAATCTTTGAACACTTGGATTAAGATGTTATTGTGTGAAAAGCAGGTTATGCAAATAAATTGATGTTTGGGGATACATGAAGTGGGGGGATCTATAGAAACAAAGGTAGCGCGGAGATAGAAAATAGCCCCTTGATTTCTCCTCGGTGGGAAAGCAAGGAAGAGCTCGTGAAATTTTCTCCAAGAAACGCGGTTAGTATGATAAAGTAGCGAATTCCACGCCTACCACCTCCACCTACACCACCACCAGTCTCACCATCTTCACCTCCATCTTTGCCCACACCACCTCCGCCACCACCACAGTTCAATATGGTGAGTGCGATAAAATTGTTGGTATTCAGAGGAGTAGGGAACGAAGATCCGAACCAATTTTGGTTCGTGGTAAGGGCTATATGGGAAGCACAAGGAGTCATGAATGACAATATAAAGAAGGCAACACTGGTAAGCGCGTTGCAGGATTTCACACTAACATGGTACATTAAGCATTATAATGACCATCCAAATGCGAGGATCATAGATATCCAGGCCATGCTGAACAGGGAATTTAGCAGGCCAAAATCGAAGATACAATCGATTATTGGGTTGAAGGAAATCACGATGCTTCTAGGCGAGACCCCTTTGGATCTGGACTAGAGACTTAAGAGTATGATTCGTAAAGCCAACATGACCTTAACAGATGGACAACACCGCACATGGTTTGTAGCGTCACTAACACCGCATTTAAGGACATTGTTGTCATATCAGAAGCGTCCACCCAGGTCGAAGCTTTGGAGACTGCAATGAGACTGTACGAGACCCCAATACAAGATCCTGACCGAGGATTCCAACAAATGCATGTGCAACTACAAAATTTGTGGCTGAAAATGTAGAGTTTGAAACAGGACAGGACAACTCACCTAGAAGCGGGAAAAGAGGTATGGTGCATAAATTTCAAGGGCCAGGGACATGACAAGGACCATTGTCCAGTCCTCACGAACTACTTGGCGAGAGGAGGGCCAATGCCATTAAGACCAGAGGCACAAGCAGGACCGAGTGTGGTGCCTACATTATGGTGTGCGATTTGTCAAATAGGAGGAAAACATGCTACAGATAATTTTCATTTATTATAGAAGTATATGCACACGTCCCAGCAATTGTTTTGTAATTTCTGCAGGTCAGTAGGCCATGATGAGCGCATCTACAGAAGTTATGAGCTAATGATGGATCAGCCTCTTGCCTACAGAGTGTAGATCGAAACATGAGCCCTCGATCCAAATGCATGGATGGCGCGCGATGGATTTCACAGGTGCGGACGAGGTCGAGGTGGAATGGGACCAGGAAGGGGTTGCGGACAGTTGATTTGTTACAATTGCAGAGGACCAAGGCATTATGCCCGCTATTGTACAAATCTGAAGAGAGCATCATGTTTATATTGTACTCAGTTTGATCATGAGACGGAGGACTACCCTACACTAATAGCGAGGCTATGTGATAAAGGGGTACTCCAGCCTCCCCCAACTCAGAATTTGTAAATGATGAGGTATGAGCCATGCAAAGAGGACCCAAATGTAAACATCGTGCTCAGGAGCGGTATCATGACAGGAGATGACAAAGGTAAGCAACATAAAGAAAGTGTGTGGGTTCGCAAGGCTCCTACAAAGGAACCTGAATTTGATTTAGAGCGCACGAACGATACATTCATGGAAGCTAAAAAGAGCTTCATGGAGGCCTCCACTTCAGGTAGTAAGGATCAACCAGAGCCGAAAATGGATCCTTCAATGGTCTATACCTTTCGGGAGACATGTATGAAGTTGCTACGTGACAACAAGGTTGTGAAGGGATTGCAGGAGCTTATCACTAGGTGCCCTAGGTTGGGAGAACCTCAGGTAGTCTGCAACCTCGGAAAGCACACATCACAAAAAGGAAGGGGAATGAGATTAACTGTGGAAATCGAGGAGTATGAAATGGATCAAGTAATTCTGGATCTAGGATCGAACGCGAATGTGCTGCCAAAGCAGACATGGGAGCGCATGGGTAGGCCCGCATTACAATTAGCCCCTATTCAATTATGGATGGCGAACCAACAAAATATCCTATCGATGGGAAGATTGCAGGGGATAACAGTAGACATCAAAGGTGCGAGTGTGCTTGCAGATTTCGAGGTGATAGAGATTGTCGATGACAGAAATCCCTATCTCGTGCTACTAGGGATATATTGGGCCACTAATATGAATGGAGTGATAAATCTAAAGAAGCATAAAATGATCTTTGAGAAAAAATCACTGCACGTAGTGGTACCTCTAGACCCTGTGGAAGGATCGCGTTACACAGAGCCAGTGCACAGTGACGAGAGCGATGCTGAGCAAGACTGTATCTACAAGATAACCACTGAAGAAAAGGGTTGGGTGAATCCTACAGTGGATGGTCAAATTTCGTGGGAGCGCAAAAGCTCTTGCACTTCAGATTCAGATGAGGAAACAGAATAATTGAATAACCGGTTACACGAGGTAACCACGCTCAATTGCAACATGATGGTAAGATCACTGTGCTCCATGACAACAACGGTAAGGGATCTACCTATGTATGACGAGTTGATAGCATTGGATGAATTTCTGAACAAATTTGAAAGCAAAGTGCCAGAATAGCAGTGGTTCGATGCTCTAAAATGGGAACTACGCACTACGCCCACAAGGTGGTGGGGTACACACCAGTAGAGTTTCGGGGACTGGTGCGAATGCAGAAAGATGATTTACTTATGATTTTGGAAGCCTCGGATATGGGTGGGAGTCGGGCATGATGGAAGAAACAACCTATGCACTCACCTTTCTAGATGGGTACAGGCGAATGGTACACAACTTTCACAAATGCACATTTCTCTCACAACAGGAAGAAGGCAAGATAAGTGCGCGAATGACAAAGCATGATAAAACCTAGCGCTCAAAAAATCATACATGGGGAAGCCTTTGACAAGGTGTGCAAAGTGTTGAACAGGGTCCACCATGTGAGATGCACCGACTGGGACCTACATGTACCAGCGGTTGTATCGGCTTATGAGACCATGTCCAAAACATAGACCACGCAAGCACTTATGAAGCTGAAGTATGAAGCAGGGGATCTAGTCCCTGTGGAGCATGCAAAGACGAGTCCGCACATAACAACACCCGTAGATACAGTGGTCCTTACAGACCGGAACGAAGAAATCACACAGTTGTGAGAAACATAATATATAAGACTTGAGGAAGAAATACCACGGGGAAACTTTAGACTTTGTGAACTTGAAAAAGGATGGGTATGACTAAGGGAAAAAAGCGCTTTAATGGACGTAGAGGTCAAGAAGCTGGAAAACGAAATAAAGGAAGAATTTTTTGTCAAAAAACCGAGGATGGTAAGGCAAGATGTGTACAGTCATATTGACAAATTGGAAAACTATCGTCGTGAACTAGTTAGTCTGCTGCTGTGGCTGGGACCGCATCTCACCAAACGTAGTGACCAGGGTAGCGCAATGCAAATAGTAGAGTGCGCAATGCCAATCACTATAATGGAATATGGGGATTCTCCATGAACCATGGTGGAGGACGAGATGGAACCCCACACGGATGATGCAACCACTTGACTAGTCATAGGGAGAACAATCTTAGTGCTCCAGGCAGTTGAAAGGGAGCATGGTACTATAAAATATTCTACCTAGGAGCTACACGATATTGGAGATGTCTGTAGAATAAGAACATCACAGGGCTCGTGACCACGCATGAAGGGTTGCGCTGCTGCATGGTTGGCTGGGAAGTGAATGTTGGTGTCACTATTCATGATGGGATGTCTGATTTGAGGCCAAATGCAGTGGGCGGCGAGCATTTAAGACGTGAATTACGGGCAAGATTTGGGAAAATCTATCGCTAAGAAAGCATTAATGGCCCAAAATTGGAGGAAAAGGTAAAATTCAAATTTGAAAGGTGTTATAAAACTCACAGGGCTGGTTAGCGAACAACACTTGGTCATTTGAGAATTGAGAATTTGAGCAAAGCATAGAGTGTTGAGAACTGAGCGATAATTGAGATCCTAAGTTCGCAAGAAATAGAATACAGTCTATAGATGATGACGCCTACTAACGATGGGTTAGGAATTAAAGAGGCACCTACTGGCGAGGCCGCGCAGACCCAAATAGTGGAGGAAGTTCCAAAAGGCATTAGGGTGGTGATAAAAATCCCAAAATCACTGCGAACACTGCGGCCCAAGAAGTATAAATAGGTGATTGGTCCAGTACACATGTCCCTGAGGAATCCACAGCACAACAAACTCTCCATGGAAGAGAAGGGGAAAGCAATCACAGCAGAAACAGATGAGGAAGAAGAAGACTTACAAGCCCTGATCACGCAACGAAAGAAGAAGAAGAAGTGGAGGAGGATATCCAACTATTGCGCTCTGCAAAAAAACTTCCAACGTATGTCCCTCCACGAAAAGGGAAAACCAAAGTGCTGAAGAACCTGGATGAAATGAAAAGCTCACTCTAGACCCCACTCCTCCCCGACAACATTGTATTTGAGGGCACACACCTAGGTCGCGTACCAACCATGAAATTTGAAGACTCGAACCTCGCTAACAGTGAGAATTTCCCGCACATGGAGACTAGGAACTTAATGAAGCAGAACACCAAGGGGGTGGTGATCACGTTGGAGCCTTGGAAATGGTTATGCGGTGTGGAAAAGGCCACGTTGCTACACTTGTTATGGATACCACATTTCCATTACGCGCCCATCACCATTTTCATCATCAAGCAGCTGCTTTGCCTGGTGCATGATGGGTATCTATGACCGGAGGAGCCTATTCCCACCATGGCAAACCTCATTCACAGGATTTCTTGGCTCCCCTGTAAAGGAAAGGACCCCATGACTATAGCCAGGAAATGTAGCGATTTGGCCCTTGCAGAAGCCATGAAGGAAAAATATAAGCTGGAGAAGAAGAAGATGAGTTACGTCATCTGAAGCATCAAAGACAAAGGGGTGCGCGTAGTGACCAACTCCTAGCCGGCAAAGTTATGAGAAAGTGCCACGCAGATGAGGTACCGACTTCAGTGGTCATGCTGGCCGAGAAGTGCGTGGAGGGGGTCTAGTTCAACTAGGCCGAATTCCTCTGCAAGGAGTTTTTGATAAACTGTCACGAAGCCCAGGAGTAGGGTAAGAAATTCCACTACAGGTGGTTGCTATTATTCATACTACTTGAAGTGGGAGAATTGTCAGAGGATAGTCAGTTCCCCAACATTGATAGAGAGTTACTAGAGGCCATGAAGTATGCTTCGCTCTGGGCCACCAAGGGCACAAAATAGATTCGCGACATCAAAATTTTCTGGGTGCTCATGGAGGCGAGCATCCAGATGTGGATCAATAGGAGGTCACACGTATCACCTATGGTGCATAATAGTCTACATAGTTTTTCAGAATTCAAAGCTGATATGCACAACATCTATATCAGGGCGCAAAAGGATCTAGTGAAATAGTGGACGAAGCTACCATTTATAGCCACTAATGACGCGATGTTCACTGTCTTGGAGACATGGCCTCCCAAATGACATGCTCTAGACTTGGCAGAACTGGAGAAGGCCGCAACCCAGAAGAAAAATGATGATGCTAAGTTGTTCATCACTCAATTAGCAGAGAAAATATGGAACGAAAAAGCAGCAACAGAGGTAAGGGCATAACGTGAAGTGGCACAGAAAGCCACAGAGCAGAAGAAGGTCTCAGAAGCAGCAACAACAGTGCAGCCAGCAGAGGCAGCAACAGCACGGGAAGACGAGGGCCAAGCAACGTCCTTAGGGTAGGAGGTAGAAGAAACAAACACAACAGAAGGAAGTGCGAACCTAGGGACCACATCCACACAATTAAAGCGGCCATGCATCACAGAGAGATCAGGCCCGAGGAAGAAGGTCAAGGCCTTGAATTTGGCCATTGACCCGATCACCTTAACCGAAGGTGATCTCCATGACATCAGCGAGATGGTTCGCGATGTCACAAGTGAAGCACTTTAGGAGTTCATGCAGGAGCATCAGAATGTTATGGGGGCCCTCAAGGCCCAGCTACAGGAGTTATAGGTGTGGCCCCCTTAGGAAGGCACCTTATCAATGCACGTCACAGCAGGAACTTCAGCAGCAGAGCAGATGTTGCGCGCAAGGATGGAAAACACAATAGTGTTGCCAAAAGGAGCTCTAGTGTCGTCCAATGCGATGGATTGGATGTCGCTTAACATGATGAAAGACATTGGCCTTAACCTGGCTGCCCTTCCCCGGGAAATGCTATATCAGTTATAGGATGGGATAATGGTAGAGTTGCGAGCCAAGGAGAGCCATGCGATCTAGGTTCTCAGTGAGCAGAAAATAAACATAGAATAGCTCAGCTTGCAGCGCAACGAATTGGTGTCGTAGAATCAATAGTTGGTGAATACGGTATATGACACTTGCAGACGCGCCCCGGAGCTAGCCATCACAACAAATCTACTAGTAGAAGTGCGGATCCACAGTTTAGAAAGTGGAGTCTGTGACGCAAGAGAAGAGACGACAAGGGTGCAACTGGAGCTGAATCTCCTAATTGTCGAGTTGCGGTTGAAGGCACAGCCTTCCACTATCTTGGAAATCATAGAACAGCGTGCCAACGCTATTGCAGCAGGGATGGAAGATATTGGAGGTGCAGTGTGCGACTGTACAAATATGTTGGAACAAGCACTAGAGGTCCTCACGACTTTGCAGGAGGATCCCAACATCCAATGGCTGGAGACAGAGGCACGCAAACTCCATCAACAGTACGATAGAATCAGAGGGACTGCACAGACAGTAGTCCTCACTTAGTGTCTTGCGAGGATGCAGCAAGCCAAGGCGTTAAAGGAGCAGGTGGATGCGGCGTGCCATATGAAAGCAGTTCTCAAAGAGCACGTCCAGCCATGGATTGACGAGGCCTTCACAATCACGGAAAATATTGAAGGAAAGCTTGCGCACATCTAGGGGATGCATGTGTAGATGCAGGGTAGCATGCAGGAAATAGAGGTTTCATAAGAATGGATGCAACAGATTCAACAAGCAGCAGCTCAGTGCACTGCGGACATCAGGACCATTCGGAACCAATTGGAGGGACTCTGCGCCAAGATTGCTGCGCTGATAGAGTGACTCAAGGGTGAGTCATAGTGTTTGTGTTGGGGGCCTGTTGGGCATGGAATCCCCCCACAGCTTGTTTTGGGGCTCAAATCCCAAGTTTTGAGTGATATTATTGTAAAGCTCCGCGAATTGCAGGCGCAAAATGCATGTTAGAGTCATAGGGTTTTCCACCCTAAGTTTGAATGTAATGTTGGCCTACTCATGGTCTGCGGGCCAAGGGATTGTATAATATAAAGCGAGGCTCTAAGTTGTAAAGAAAAATATAAAATAGAACGGATAGAAGGAGATAGCGAAGCATAGAAGAAGAGTCTAAGTACGTCTTGGGTCGTAGTAGTAAGAAGAGGCTCTGTAGCTAAGTGCGTAGAAGCCTAGTAGAGTCTGTAGTTGAGTGCATGGACCCCTGCATCTGAGTGCGTAGGGTGGAGTTGAGTCTGTAACAAGAGAAAATATTAATAAAGAAAGGTTCCGTTACAAATTTTGTGCTCCTATTCTGAGTTATTACATGTTTGATCTCAATTGCAATTACATTGTTTATTTACTGTGTGCACTTATATGAATTGTGAATATTGTTAAGTGTAACTAAAAGTACAAATAAGCTAAGTTAATCAACTAATATCGGGCTACTAGTAAGGACTTGGGTAATAACATTGTTCAACTCCTGAGTAGGGTTGTATGAAGGCAGTATCTCAGGCTGTGAGGTACAAGAGGGTACCCCTAGCATCGAGCGCAACTGTGGACCACTTGAAACCATTAGACATCTCCAGGGTGCGGAAACTTGGTTCTAGCACCCTCCCATACTACTTCAGGTGAGACCTCAGTCCGTGCTCCATAGAATGTTACCGAAAGGGCCAGTAGTACCGAGATTTGTTTGGCTAAATCACTTCTGAACCTTGGTCAGGCCCCAACAAGCCAACAAGTAAGGTACATTATCACTGCAACGGAGTATTTGACTCATTGGGCAGAAGCACAACTGATGAAGGATTGCATGGGCGCGACGACTGTGAAGTTCCTATTCGAGCATGTACTAACACGATTTGGATGTCCAAGGATCTAGATGAGTGATCGTGGTACACACTTCCTGAATGAGACGATCAGCGCACTAACAGAGGAATTTTAGGTATATCACCAGAAGAGCACACCTTATCACCCACAGGCTAACGGGACAGTGGAGGCATTCAACAAAGTGCTTGAAAACTCACTAACCAAGGTTTTCAATGCTCAGCAAAGTGATTGGGAGCTACACATACTTGCAGTATTGTGGGCTTATCAAACGACATGCAAGAAATTGACGGGATAAATCCCTTTTAGGCTTATCTATGGTGTGGAAGCTATAATGCCTATGGACATCGTGACTAGTCTACGCATAGCAATGCTCATAGGTATGACGGATCGTGGAGCCTTGGAAGAGAGGCTCGCATAGTTGGATGAAATCGAAGAAGAAATATTTTTGGCTGGATTTCACCAGCAGGTCCAAAAGCAGCGCAAAAATGCATGGCATGATCGACACATCAAGCTATGCACATTTAAGGTAAATGACCTAGTTTTTTTATATGATAGTAAGTTTGATAAATTTCCAGGGAAATTCAGGATGCACTGGTTAGGGCCTTATGTTATTAAGGAGATTACCAACGGAGGAGTGGTACAACTGGTCAAGTTAAATGGAGAACCCTTCCCAGGAAAGGTGAATGGCAGTCGCTTGAAGCCATACATCGGTGGTCCAGCCATGTGACTAAATGAAAGTAGCACAGCCTTAGCGCTCTAGACAGCTGAAAGGAGGCGTGGGACTATAAACTACACTCCCAGGGTTGGAGAGTTACGCGATTGGAAGATGGTGCGAAGTGAGGACGTGCCACTAGGTCCGCAGCAGCATGGAGGGAGCTGCGCTACCCAGGGAGAAATCGTGCATGTCGACTAGAAAGTGACCATTAAAGTCACTATTCATGAAAAGACAACAGAAGTGAGGCCAAATGGAGCGGGCGACTGACATTTAAGGTGAAATTTATGGCTTAGATCCTTGAAAATCTGCCACAAATCTGGCATTAATGAACTGATTTTGGGGTGAATGGTGGATTTGAATTCAAATTTCCCTATAAATTACAAGTGGCTCCCCAACAAAAAACACTTGGCATTTTGAGTATTCAGCGTTTGAGCTCTCAAGCACCTATGAATCGTGAGCAATATGAGCTTCTGATATTTTCTAGGGTATTTGTGAATTTGTTGGTGGACACATAAGAATTCTTGCAGAAGATCATGTCCACGCCCCCAGAAGTTATCAATACACAACAAGTAGTAGAGGAGCCAGCACAGGGAATGGAGAGAGAGGTCAAAGTAGCTGCCCTGGAAGTAGCCGAAGTATTAGTGGAGGTATCTAAATCATCGAGAACACTAGGACCGAAGCCAACCCCAACCAAGGAGACCATTATGGACAAGAAGGGCAAGCAGCCTGCCATACCGGTGTGTGCATCGCCAAGGAGAAACCCACCAAAGCCCACTGCCCAGGAGAAATGGAAGGCTATAAACCTATAAGCAGAGGAGGAGGATATCAAAGACATCCCGATGGACGAAAGGATGTGGGAGTGTAAATAGACGAGGTTGAAGCCCAGGGTGCGGACCCTATTACACGGTTGCCGAAGTATGTCCCTCCGCGCAAGCCTAAGCCCAAGGTCCCAAAGGACATTGATGAAAGTAGGACTCCCCTGCAAACCCCTCCATTACAAGATGAAATCGCTTTTGACAGTATACATTTGGCATGAGTGCCCATATTGAAGCTCGAAGAGTTGGACTTGGCAAACCATGAGAAGTTCCCGCACCTAGTGACCGAACAGTTGATGCACCGCATCATAGACACAAATACAGGAATGACTGCACTGGAGCCAGAGAAGTGGCTCAAAGGAATAGAGAAGGCAAGATTACTCAATTTTCTCTAAGTGCCGCACTATAACCACACCCCCATGATAATTTTAGTCATCAAGCAGTTGTTGTGCTTGGTGCATGATGGGTGTCTATGGCTGGAGGAGCCAATACCCATCACTGATATGTTGATTCACCACATAACACGCCTACCATATACAGGCAAAAATCCAGCTATGATCTTTGGTGGCAAGGGTGGTGAGTTGGCACTCGTAGAATCAATGAAAGAAAAGTTCCAACCGATGAAGAAGCCGCGAGGGTACGCTATCTCCAGCATCTGCGACCCCGCTATGAAGGTGGCAACACAGATCCTTGCAAGGTAGGTGATGTGGAATTTCCACGCTGATGAGGTACCAACACCTATCGTCGCGCTCGCACAGCAGTGCACGGAAGGAGTCTAGTTTAACTGGTCAGACTACCTTCGCGGAGAGTTCCTAGTGAACTACCGCGAAGCACAAGAGAAAAGAAATACATTCCACTACGCGTGTCTCTTGTTGTTGATTGTACTCGTAGCATGGGAGCTACCAGAGGAGAGCCAATTCCCCTCAGTCGCACCAGACCTTCCTAAAGCAGTGTAGTACGCTTCATTGTGGGCAATTAAGGACATGGAGCATGTTCGAGATAGCAAGATCTTCTGGATCTTGAGGGAAATGAATATCAGGATGGCTATCAATCACAAGTTGCAATTGTCACCCACGGTATATGCTAACCTATAGAGCTATGCTAAGTTTAAGGTTGATTTCCATCGGATTTCGATCAGGGCATGGAAGGACCTTGCACATAAGTGGTACGATTTGTCGTACCTAGCCACATCTGATGCCATTGATGCAGTGTTGGATAAATGGCCGACAGAGTGGCGCACCTCGACAGACTTGGCGGTAGGTGGAAGCAAGTCTGCCACATAAAAGAAGAAGGAATAGGCCAAGCTGAAGATGGTGCAACTAGTCGAAAAGAGGAAAAAGGAGGTCGCTGAGAAGTCCTGGGTGGGACAGGCAGGAAAGGAGGTAGGAAAATAGATAGGTGGCATAGAGTAGGGCTCTGACAAAGGCATGCGGTCACCTTCACCTAAAAATTGAAGAGGAGGACATAGAGCAGCATGGCACGGAACCTCAAGAGACGTCCAGCCACATTAAGCACCCGATAGAGATGGAGAAGGGAGGGTCCAGGAAGAAATCGAAGGCAACGAAGACCTCACTGGACCCTATCACACTAACAGAGGGTGACTTATATGACATCGGTGACACAGTCCGAGATGTCACCACGGAGGCCCTGCAACAATTCAAAAAGCAGCAGCAGATCATCCTAGGGAACATCTAGACAAGACTGTAGGGGTTGCAGACTCATGCGTCACAAGTTGGTACAGTGTGTACTAGCTTGACTATCGACACATCGGAGGTTGCTAATATGTTGTGCACAAAGGCTTCCAGTGCACTAGTGCTGCTGGATGGAGCACTAACAACAGAAAATGAGGCTAACAGGCTCAACCTTCAACAACACCAGAGGTAAAGGAATAGCAGGCAGCCGCTATCACAGAAGTAGTTGTGGCAATGGAGAGTGCAGTAGCAGACTTCACACAGTTGTTCGAACAATCATTTGAGGTCCTAACCAACTTGCAAGACGACCCAAACATCCAAAGGCTAGAGACAAAAGCGTGCGAACTCCAACATTGCTATGATTAAGTAAAGGGCACAACGCGAACAGTTGTACTGACATAGAGGTTTGCCAAGCTACAGGAATCCAAGCAGCTGAAGGAATAGGTGGATGTAGCACTGCACAAGGAAGCAGTGCTGAAGGCGTGACTAAAGCCCTGGCTGGAGGAAGCTTATGTAGTCACAGGAAACATTGAAGGCAAGCTTGCGTCTCTGCAAGCAACACAACAATAGCTTCTGGTGGACAGTGCAGGGGAAGTAACTGAGAAGAAAGTTGAAGATGTGAAGCAAGAAGCAGCTTAATGCACAGCCGAAGTTGCATCATCAAGGTCAAGCTAGACAAGCTTCGCGTAAAGATCTCCGCACCTACCAAGTGACTCAAGGGTGAGTCACGATCTTTGTGTTGGGGGATTGTTGGGAGCGAGATCCCCCAAGGGAAATTCTGGGGCTAAAAGCCCATGTTTAAGTCAATTTTTGTAATATTATTGTAAATACTCTGCATTTTGTGGTCGTGGAGTGCAAAGGTGTTATGTGTCATAAAGGGTAGTCTGCCCTTAGTTTTGTAAAGTAAAGTCGGTTGTAAGAGATCTAGCCATGGTACGTGTTGTAGCATGATTAGTTTTGATAATTTAAATTTGCTAATATAATAGGTTTTAGTAGTTTAGAAATAACAAATGAGTCTGCAAGAGTAAATGCACCCTCAAAATGTAAATTTAAGTTTCACTAGCAGGTTGATTTAGTTAATCATGCATTTAAACATGATTAAATGATGTAATAAAGTAAATTAAAATATGGTTTACAAACTGCTGATAACGAATTTTCAAAAACGAAAAGAGGTTGTTTTTTATAAAATCCTCATGTAAAAAAACCTCTCTCCTTTTTTTAACTGCTATTATGGATTGGGAGATGCAAATGCATCTTTGAAGGAATGTTTTCCAGAAATTTCTTATTTTAGTCACCTTTTTGCAGAGGATAGTGTGACTAAACAAAGATGAATATTTCGAAACTGGAAGAGGTTTTGGTTAATAGGATTCCATAATACAAATTCCTATCTCACGTTTCACACAGGTATCAGGCGTTGGTGTATACACTCTCATTGTGTTTAGCCTATTTTTCCGACTGTGCAATGTCTTGTTTAAGCCACCGTTTTGCATAAACTATTGTGGATAATCAGATATGATTCTTGAGAAACTGAAAGAGGTTTGTGTTCCTAAGATGCTAAATTACAATAACCTACTTCATATTTTACTCAGCTATTACATAATCCGAGATACAAGTACATCTTCACAGCCTATTTTTCGGATTATGTAAATTCCTTTTTAGACATCTTTTTGCAGAATGTATTGTGAACAGCTGGAGCCGAATTTTGAGAAACTGAGAGATGTTTATCACAAGAACATATTAATATACAATAAAATCTCTCAATGTTTACATAAATATCTCGGATTAAGATATACAAAGGCATGAATGGACCCTATTTTGTAGGATTTCGGGAGGAAAATGCTCAAAGACAGTTAGGCCACCTCATCAACTAAGAGTTGCAATTCAATTCGAATTTTCTTTTTTGTAAACAGCAATGCATAATGATAGTGCCAAGTAGATACATTAGTTTTTAATGTCCTATATTTTAGTTCTATTTTTGTAAAATAGTTTAAGATATTTGTAAACAAATCTTGATATTTTTTCAAGATATTTTAGTTTAGAATTTGTATAAATACTTCATCAGTTGAAGTAATTGGGGTTGGATTTTGATGCCAAGGCTCCACTCTGTAATAAATATTTTGCTGTATTTTTTCTAATGAAAGCCTTACGACTCTAGTTTTGACATAATTTTGTGCTTCAAGTATGTTTTTCCAGTTTTTCATATCTTATTTCTACACATGATAAAAGTGTTTATAGGAAGGTCTACAAAATCATTATCTTTAGAAAGAGATTTGTTTATTGGATTGTTTGTTCATCACAACTCCTCTTTAACTAGTTTTGTTTTGTGCTTTCTGATGGACATTAAAAGAGATTAACTTATCAGTATATTTGTCTGAAATAGCTCCTCTTAGAATTGGTTTCAGTCTCGCCATTCTATTTCCCTTTAAATTTATTTTGTTAGGCTGTAGAAATCTTCAACACGCATCCAAATCTTCCTAGTGGTCAAGTAATCAGTCTGGCTACTCAATTATTAGGAATATCCTTACATTCTTCTGCCAAATTCTTATATAAATCAAGCCAGTTTGTCAGGCTGGAAGCTGAAACTTTCAAAAGGAACCCTGTGAGAGAGCCTTTAAATCATGAGTAGGTATTATCATTGATCACCAACCCACCCCAATTAAAACAATAAATCTAGCAATTGTGCTTCAAGGTTGTTGTTTAATCACATGTGAACAATGTTAAACAAAGCCTCATAACCACTGAGGGAGCCCCCTCTAGTTCAAGGGCCAGCTTGAACCTAAGTGCTAGTTGGGTTGGTTTCCTGGCATAGTTTTTGCAGCCATGGACTGCCTACGGGTAACAGGTACAACATTTGGCATCATTGTCGGGGACAAAAGTAAAGATCTTTCTCTGGGGAACGATAAAGTTTAGATCTATTTCTTGCTCGTGAACAAGGAATAGGCATTTTTATTGGTTGCATTATTTTCACCTGGAAACTCCACTTTGTCGGATGGTGATTCCACTGGATTACCGATCCCACTCTTGTTTGAAAATTTCAACTACCTTTACTGCTATGCAACGTTCATTGGTACTTGCAATCAACAATATATGTCTTTCCCTCTTAGCCATGGTCAGAAATTTAAAATTCCTACAGAGGATGCAACTTTTAAAGTACACTTGTGAGTATAAGTTTTCCATGCGATTTCATGTTCATATTGTATATATTCTTCATATTTTCAACTGCTGGAAACTTGGTTTGTCAATAAATCCACTCCGCACTTGGTTACATTAGAAAGAATATTACACCTAATAATGTGAATTTTCTCATTTCAGTTAGATAGAGGTGTGGGATTGATTAGCTGCTTTCAGATTCAGGGTGCAGTAGATCTACAATTGTTTCAGTGATATTTCAAGATTGCAGTATTAAGTTTGGTTTGGTTGAGTGTAATGACTTCCAAGGGATTAATTGATTAGCTCCATATCCCATGAATTAGGCACTCTTGTGCTTATTTCCACTTACATTGTCAGTTGTTTCACTTCAGTAGTTTTCAAGTTTCAAATTTCAGTGTGAAAGAGTATCTGAATTAGTGCAAGCATATGGTTGTATTTTACAGTTGTAGGTTGCAGTGTGCAGTAACAGAGTATTCAAATGACAACATTGATCCATGGGGATTGGTTATATTTCTAGATAAGATGGAAAATCAGTGGTTGGTGGTTTTATGGCATGACTCCATGCCCAACACTAAAGGCAACTGGTCTACTAGTTCTCTACATCCCATAGGGGGAAGCAGTTCCCATTGGAGCCGATGTTGTAACATGATTAGTTTTCATAATTTAAATTTGTTGATATAATATGTTTTAGTAGTTTATAAATAATAAATGGGTTTCCAAGAGTAAATGCACCCTCAAAATGTAAATTTAAGTTTCATTAGCTGGTTGATTTAGTTAATCATGCATTTAAACATGATTAAATGATGTAATAAAGTAAATTCAAACATGGTTTACAAACTGCTGAGAAAGAATTTTCAAAAACTGAAAGATTTTTTTCTTGATAACATCCTCCTTTACAAAAACCTCTCTCAATTTTGTAACAACTATTATGGATTGGGAGATGCAAATGCATCTTTGAAGAGATGTTTTGTAGAAATTTATTGTTTTAGTCACCTTGTTGCAGAGGATAGTGTGACTAAACAAAGATGAATATTTGGAAAATATAAGTGGTTTTGGTTAATTGTATTCCAGAATACAAAATCCTATCTCACTTTTCACACAGGTGTCAGGTGTCAGTATATACACTCTCATCATGTTTAGCCTATTTTTCTGACTATGCAATGTCCTGTTTAAGCCACCGTTTTGCAGAAACTATTGTGGATAATTAGAGATGATTCTTGAGAAACTGAAAAAGGTTTGTGTTCCTAAGATTCTAAAGTACAATAACCTACTTCATATTTTACTCAACTATTACATAATCAAAGATACAAGTACATCTTCACAGCCTATTTTTCGGACTATGTAAATTCCTTTTTATACATCTTTTTGCAGAACGTATTGTGAACAGCTGGAGCCGAATTTTGGGAAACTGAGAGAGCTTTATCACAAGAACATATTAATATACATTAAGCTCTCTCAATGTTTACATAAATATCTCTGATTAAGATATACAAATGCATGAATGGACCCTATTTTGTAGGGTTTCGGGAGGAAAATGCTTAAAGACAATTAGGCCACCTCATCAACTAAGAGTTGAAATTCAATTCAAATTTCTCTTTTTTTGTAAACAGAAATGCATAATGATAGTGCCAAGTAGATACATTAGCTTTTAATGTCCTATATTTCAGTTCTATTTTTTTAAAACAATTTAAGATATTTGTAAACAAATCTTGACATTTTTTCAAGATATTTTAGTTTAGAATTTGTATAAATACTTCATCAATTGAAGTAATTGGGGTTGGATTTTGATGCCAAGACTCTTCACTCTGTAATAAAGCTTCTGTTATAGTTTTTCTAATGAAAGCCTTATGGCTCTATTTTTGACATAATTTTGTGCTTCGAGTATGTTTTTCCAGTTTTTCATATCTTATTTCTACACATGATAAAAGTGTTTATAGGAAGGTCTGCAAAATAATTATCTTTAGAAAGAGATTTCTTTATTGGATTGTTTGTTCATCATAACTCCTCTTTAATTGGTTTTGCTTTGTGCTTTCTGACAACCATTAAAATAGATTAACTTATTAGGCTATTTGTCTGAAATAGCTCCTCTTAGAATTGGTTTTAGTCTGTCCATTATGTTTCCCTTTAAATCTATTTTGTTGGGCTATAGAAATGTTCTACAAGCATCCAAATCTTCTTAGTGGTCAAGTAATCAGTCTGGCTACTTAATTATTAGGAATCTCCTTACATTATTCTACCAAATTCTTATATAAATCAAGTTATTATGTCAGCCTAGAAGATGACAATTTCAAAAGGAACCCTGTGAGAGAGCCTTCAAATCATGAGTATGGATTATCATTGATTGCCAACCAACCCCAATTAAAACCATAAATCTGGCCATTGTGCTTCAAAGGTTGTTGTTCAGTGACAGGTGAACAACATTAAACAAAGCCTCATAACCACTGAGGGAGCCCCCTCTGGTTCAACGGCCAGCTTGAACCTAAAGGTTGGTTGAGTTGGTTTCCTGGCGTAGTTTTTGCAGCCAAGGATTGCCTACGGAAAACAGGTACAACAGTACGCAGACCATGGGATTGTATAAAAAGAGCTAATCTCTAAGTAGTTAGAAGAGACAAACAATAATGGAACATCTAAGAGAGCCATATCTTTAGAGAAAGAAGTCTAAGTCTTGGGTTGTAGTGTAGGTAGAGGCTTTGTAGCTAAGTGCACAAAGGCCTAGGGTAGAAGTCCACAGCTGAGTGCGTGGACCCCTGCAGCTATGTGCGCACGGCAGACAAAGTTTGTAACCACTTGGAAGATATTAATAAAGAGAGATATTCCGCAATTTCTGTGTCTTTGTTCTGTTGATGCATCTTGATATGTTATGTATGAATTTTCTTTATTATGCTTATATGGTGCGTGAATGAATGCAATTACATTGAATAACTGAACACATATACGAATATCGTTTTACGCGGGGATAACTATAATTGTTTGATAAGATAAGCAAGGCACTTAGATTAATTGGGGAAGTTGTACAGTATGCTACCATAGCAGTGCGAAAGTACCTAAGCAACAGGCTCGAGTTGCGCAAAGGACGATCATATCCTTTTTCGGAGGTATTGAAGAACAAAACAAAGGGTTTGTCTTGCAAGCCCTAGAGCGAAGCAACCTACGCGAAGGTAGGGATAGGGGGAATTAAACGACATCACAACCATCTCAAGGTGCAAAAACTCGGTTCCAGCATCCCCCATACTGCTTTGCGTGAAACTTCAGTCCGTGCTCAGCGGGCTGATGCCGAAAGGGCCAGTAGTGTAGGGATTTGTTTGGCTAATTAACGTTGAACCTGGGTCAAGCCCCCTTCAAGCCAACAATAACTTTATTTTGCTAATATGACTTTTTATTATTTATTAATATTCAATTATTAATCAATTCCGAAGGTTTCTTCTCAAATTTACTTTTGGATAATATATGGTTTTCTTCAATTTATTTCTAAATTAAATACTCATATTTCAATTCTTAAGGTGTCTTCTCAAATTTACTTTTGGATAGGATATGGTCCTCTCCAATTTATTTCTGAATTAAATATTTGTATTTCAATTCCCAAGGTGTCTCCTCAAATTTATTTTGGGATAATATATTAAAATAAAATTCAAGGTCATTAAACTAAAAGGATTGGGGGGTATTCATGGCATTAATGGTATTTGGTACAAGTGGATGAAAGAAAGAGACATAAAGAGAATGAGGATGAGAGGAGAAGGTAGATCCCTATTCTTTATTTTAGCATTGGAGGGTTTTATTTGGAGGAGGAAGGTAGAGAAGGAGAAGGAAGAGAATAGAGACAAAAATGAGAGAACTCAAACTTGGATTTATTGGAGAGTGGTGGTTTTAACTTGGACACGCTACAACTGGTTGGACTTGGAATCAGAGGGCTAGGGAACCTATGGACATTTCCTGGGCTAGGAAATCATTCCTAGTTGGCTTGGAGGTAAATTCAATTAAGTAGCCCAACATGAGCATCCTAACAGAGTCAAGAGCATCCCAACAATGTCATTGAATCCAGTATTCTTCAATTAGTTATTTTATTTATGTAAATTGTTAAAAGTTATGCATGTTGTAGAAAATAAATTAATATATGTTCATGCTTATGATGTTTTATAAACCTAAAATTTTCCTTGTTCTAAAATTTTGTGAAATTTATTTGATTTTTCTCAAAATTTGGGAGATTTAATTGAATGATTATATCAATAGTTAAAGGACCTATGGTTGGGTCCTCACACTTCCCTTGTGTTCATAATATCAATCCCTTTGGTTTATTAATCTAAGGGTTCATATTCCTAGGGTATAATATTATTCACTTAGGTTTATAATCCCAACCACTCATAGCCAACCATGGTCAAATGTCGCACTGTGACAAATATGGTCTCAATATTAGAATCAACCATGGTCAAACATGGTCCAATGTCGCATTGTCACAAAGATTCCCTTGATTGGAAAATAAATCATGGTCAACCATAGTCGAGCGTCGCATTGGGACAAGGATTGTCTTAATATGAAAATTAAACATCCTCAACTAGGGCCAACCATGCTTATTTTAGGGTTCATGTTCATAGGGTTTAATATTTTTCCCTTCCATTTATAATATTACTCCTTAAGGTTTATAGTAGAAATCCTTTGAGTTTAATATATATTAATATATAATAAATATTATATTTATTAATATTTATTAATACAATATTTCTTAAAAATAATTAATATTTAATATTTAATATTTAATATTAGGGTTTATACTATAGGTTTTATAATTACGACTTTTAATAATGGGTTTGGCATTATGGTTTATAATATTAAGTTTATAATGTAGCATATATGAAAATCAACCATGGTAAATCATGGCCCACGATGTTCATTTTAGGGTTTATATACCTAGGGCTATAATATTATTCCTTTGGGTTTAATATTACTCCCTTGGGTTTCTAATCCTTTGGATTTTTAGTATTAATCCCTTTGGTTTATAATTCCCTTGGGTTTATAATATTAATCCGTTGTGTTTATTAATCTACGGGTCCATTTTCCTAGGGTTAATAGTATTCCCTTGGGCTTATAATACCTTGGGGTTTTAGCATTAATCCCTTGGTTTTATAATATCAACCTCTTGGGTTTATCAATCCCTTGGTCCAACATTACATTATGACAACCATGGTCATCCATGGTCAACCATGGTCCAACATTGCATTGTGACAAATATTGTCTCAATATTAAAATCAACCATGGCCAACCATTTTCCAACGTCGCATTGTGCTAAAGGTTGTCTCAATATGAAAATAAATCATGGTCAGCCATAGTCCAACGTTGAACTATGACAAATATTGTCAATATGAAAACCAGTCGTTTATTATTCCCTTGGGTTTATAATATCAATCCCTTGGGTTTATTAATCTAACAGTTCATATTCCTAGGGTATAACATTTTTCATAGTATTTATAATATTAATCTTTGAGTTTAATATAAATCCAGTGGGTTTATAGGCATGGCCAACCATGGTCCAACGTCACAATGTGACAAAAAAAAAATCAATATGAAAATAAACCATGGTCCAATGTCATATTGTTATAAAGTTTGTCTCCATATGAAAATCAATCATGGTCAACCATGGACAACCATGGTCCAACATTGCATTGTGACAATATTGTCTCAATATGAAAATCAATCATCATCAACTATGATTGCTTTGGGGTTTATAATATTTATCTTAGGGTTTATATATCTTGAGTTTATATTATGTAGCCCTTGGGTTTAATATTATTTCCTTGGGTTTATAATCCCTTGGGTTTTCAATATAAATCCCTTGGGTTTATTAATCTAAGGGTTCATATTCGTAGGGTGAAATGTTATTCATAGAGGTTTTAATATTCATAGGGAAAAGTAAATCTTATTCATATTCTATAATCAAACTTATGTATCACTTTTGTAATGATGATTTATAAAAATATAAAAAAATCGGATAATGTCCCCTTTATATAATACTAAACATCTTTGGGACAATTTAGGCCATTTTGTGGGTGAATTTTGAACAATTATGTATTAACAAAAACATCTTGAAACTCTTATGTCTAGCATAGGTTGATGGAAGAGATGTGATTCATAAATACATGCCTTTATCTTAGTTTGATAATAATAGTGAACTCATGTTCTTATTAAAATAAAATCAATTGCTTAAGTGCCCTAATAAGAAGAACTTGTTGGAAGTGATCAACACAACATTGAAATTTTGGGTTCCAAGAGGAAATGGAAAATTTTCTATATGACACATACTTCCTTCTAAATTGTTTTATAATTCCTTGAAATTGCATTTAGCTTCCTATTCAGATAAGATTATCAATATTTTTTGGATGCAATTTTGTTAATATATTCCAGTACTATTATTAGATATATTTATCTAGATATGAAATATCATGCTTCATGCAGGATAAACTAAAAATTCCCTTTCATAGTTTCTTCGTTTCAAGGTTTCAATGGTGGTATAATATGCTTTAGTCCATTGAATATTTACCCCTTTTAGTAAAAAGAGAACTACTTATTGGGGGATGTGGCCATAGCCTCATATTAACTTATGACAGTAGTTTTTGGATAAAAAAGTATAGATACATAAAACATATGTTGGTGTAGGAAGTGATATAAGCAAAGGCCCCCTAAGGAGTAGTGAAGGTCATTTTGTACATCTTTCATGAGAAACCAATAGTTATTTTTTCTTGGATAATACATCGGAATATATAAGATCTTAGAACATGTAACTCTTTAGGTGGTCCATGTTGGGAAAAGGTTAATTGTCATTCTGATACAACTAGTTAAAAATATGAAAATCAGTACATAATTTAAACTTTTTTATTCTTCTTTCCATAGTTTAAAACTAGTTTGAGATTAACGGGTAGTTGGTTTTGCTTGAACATATTTATGTCTTATTTCAAAGAAATAATGTGTTTGATTATGATTGTCTTATACTTTTAAACTCACCACAACTCAAGACAACACATCCTTGAATTAACAATAAACATTAATAATAAAAAGGAACATTATTATAGTGAAAAAAATGAGAAAACATATTGAAAATAATAAATAATATGTAATTCATTTAACATTAAATACATCATCTTTGTTCTAACTCAAACAATGCTTGTTCTATGTCCTCATTGGAACCCTTGATGAAGATTTGCATCAATCTCTTTTCTTTCGCTTCCATACTCTTTACATATAGGGAAACCATATCTTGCCCATTTTCTCTAATTATTTCCCCATCTTTATCTATTAATATCATCTATGGAATGTGATAACCAATAGAGTCAAGAATTCTTTTCAGTTTGGCATTGTCATCTCTTTTAGACACCATTTCTTCTAAAGAAGACAAGTGTGTCAAGAATCTTATTGCATCATGTTCCAATAAACTTAAGAAAGGAATCTCCTCCATCTCAACTTTTTGTGTATCAAGATTTGGTAGTGGACAATATCCAACATAAATGGTATCTGTGAGCTTTGATTTTTTTCTCTCTTTGAAGTCAAATCCAAGGATATGAAGTATATGAATGTCATTAATAAACTCTATTAAAACATTCCTTAAAAAAAATGTAAACTCCTTCATAGATATTCCTTTTTCAAAACCATCTCCACCAAATAAGCACATCTATTAAAACATTCCTTAAAAAAAATGTAAACTCCTTCATAGATATTCCTTTTTCAAAACCATCTCCACCAAATAAGCACATC
>APFE030306652.1:0-10451 GCA_000404065.3 Pinus taeda
AGAATCAATGAGCCACTCATGAGAATGAGAGGAAGAAGATACATTTAGTGCATAGCCAGACCGAGATGCTTGACAACCACATGCAGAAAGTGCCATTCTTGAAGATGAAGTTGAAGACGTTGAAGAGTGCTCCAAATGCATGTTATGCTTCTTCATTGCTGCTTCCAAGGCTTCCATATTCTTAAAGCATTTGGATTCTAAGTGGCCATCTCAATTACAAAAGTGGCAATGTCTATCAGTCTTCTTCCCTTGTTTTTATTTGCCTTATCATTTTGTTGAAATGATTTTTCATTTTGAGGTTGAAATTTCTTAGGACCCTTGTTTGGTTTAGTACCATTCCTTTTAGGATACAACTTCTTAGGATTCTTTGAGTTTGGTTGCTGCTGGGCAATTAACGCTTTCTTAGAAGAGTTTCCAAGATTAAGAAGACCAAGGTGTAAGAGTTTTTCTTGTTCTCTTATTAAAGAATCACAAAAAGCATCAAATGAAGGGGGCTTGTAGTCATGTCCTTGAGAAATGAAGGCTTCTCTTGTAGAATGGAAGGTGGAAACAAACACAGAGTAGGCTGGTCCCAACTTAGTAAGAATGCAATAGATAAGGGCACTATCTTCTTTCTTAACCTTAACCTCTTCCAAGAGAAGTCTAATGGTCTTGAACTTGGAAAATAAATCTTCAATGCAAGAAAAATTATTGGGGTCCAATGTAAGCAACTCATTTTCAAGTTGATGGGCTCTAAGTTCATTTTTTATTCCAAAAACTTTAGTAAGCTGCTCCATTGTTTTATCAGGAGTATCAATTTCTGCAATATGGAATCTAAGATCGGGAGAGATAGACATCCCTATCAACCCACATGATTGATCTTGTCTATTTTCCCATTTAGTTGCCTTATCTTCATCTTTCGGTTTGGTTTCTTGGCTTGAGGCTATTCTGTAAAGACCTTTACTTCTAAGTAAACCCACAATGTAGGACCACCATTGAAAGTAGTTGGTGCTGTCAAGGATAACTTGGCATTGACTTTCCATTTTAACAGAAACTGAAGCTATATATGCTGAAAATAAGTGTTCCAATGGAAAGATCTCGAAAAATTAGGCTGGTTAAAAAAAAAATGGCTCTGAAAACAACTTCTGGATGAAGAAGTTATGGATTTTTGAAGAAAAGTTGATGAAGGCACCGACGAAGTGTGGGAATGTGCGGAAACGAAAAAAAACGCCCCTTTTCCAACAAAAAGGAGATTTGAACCCAAGACGTCTACTCCGAGAGAGTGAGAGAGAGAGAAAGGGGGGGGGCTTTGTTTTTTTTAGTCACTGAAGCTTTGAGTTGCGTGCTTGCTTGAGAAAGCTCTTTTTCTCCCTACAAAACAAAAAACAAAAAACCCAACACGGACATAAAAAAAAAACAAACCTTACGGCTTAAAGTTAGCTTTACTCGGAAACTAAATATTTTCCTCAATGTTTCTGATTTTTCGAGATCACACTAAGGCGCGGCTGAAAAGAGCATACGCATAAGAAAAATCCTTCCTCTCTGTTTCTGATTTGCCCAGATCGCACAGAGTCGCAGGGCAAAGAGCATACGCATAAATAAAAGGTATAGATCTAGTAATAAAAAAAGAAGCTAAATAAAACAAAAATAATAAACAGAGAGAAAAATAACTAGAGATTGCAAATAAACATTATATACCTCCAGATATTAAAAATGACATAGCTAGGGCTACCAGAAACCTTTTCGCGTGAAACGAAAGGGGTTCCTCACTGGAACAGATTCTCCTAACACAACAGAGCAGTCCCCTCAGCCCAAAAGTAGTTAGAAACAACAGATCTAGGAAACGGCAGTCGGATGCAGTTCTACCGGCTTCAGATTTGGATCACCAATGGACGCGGCCCTCAAATAGCTCTGATACATGTAAGGAATTTACAGGGTAAGTTCCTCAGACAGAACACCAAAGGACACCACTCACAAAACAGATCACAGATCCAATACACCAGTATTTTTGGACGTGGTTAAAAACCCTCAAAGAGGGAACAATCCATGACCTGAGCCAACGCGGCCACTTTCAAGCAATTATTAATAAAAGAATGAAAATTTACATAAGCTTCTCTCGTGAACAGTTAACCTACAAATGACCCTCCATGCTCTTTAAATAGAGATCATGGACCCAAATCGGGTGTTTAAGCCAAACGGATCAAGTGTCGGTAATACCGAGGAGAGAATGAACCGTCGGATCACTACATATCGTGACCGTCGGATTGTAAGCTACAAAAGTACATACCAAAGAAACACACTTTACCTAACTCTATACTATACCAAGTTATACTTAACTATTTCCTATGTGTCAGAATATCCTAACACCCTCTGCATAAATTATATGTCCTAAATATTGTATCTGGTCCTTATAAAAGTCACACTTACTGAATTTGGAATATAACTGGTGTTCTTGTAGTTTGCAAGACTATTTGTAGGTGTTTCTTATGTTCTTCCAAATTCCTTGAATATATAGGAATGTCAACAATAAAAATTAGGACAAATTTATCAAGATAAGGGTGGAAAACACCATTCGTAAGGCTCATAAATGCTGTTGGGGAGTTGGTGAGCCCAAAAGTAAGAACCACAAACTCATAATGACCATAACGATATCTAAAGGTTGTTTTAGGAATGTCTTCTTCCTTTACCCTTATCTGATGGTACCTAGACCATAAATAAATATTAGAAAATACTATAGGCCCCTTGACTTGATCAAATGAATAACCGATTATTGGAAATGGAGATTTGTTCTTAATAATCAACTTGTTAAGTTGTATATTTTCAATGCATAATATCATAGTACCATCCTTCTTCCTAACAAACAACACGAGGGCTCCCCAAGGTAATACACTTGGGTGAATCTGTCCCTTATCAAGTAGTTCTTGTAACTGCATCTTTAACTCAGTTAGTTCAGGTATGCTCATTCAATAAGGGGTTTTTGACACAGGTGCAGCCCCCAGAATTAACTCTATGGTAAAATCTATGTCTCGCTTGGGAGGTAGCCCCTGAATTTCTTCCAAAAACACATCAACAAAATCTTGTATAACTAGCAGATTTCCTAAGGTGGTTGTCTTATCATTTGAATTGGTATACCCTACTTGAACAATATAAATTTTGAAAACCTTCCTACTATATTTTCCTAGTTGGGAGGCATTAATTGGTCCCAATTTTATACGTCTCCTCACTCCTTGAATATCTTGTTTGGCACCCTCCTTAGTGAGATAACTGATGGTTTTGTCTTTGCAGTTGACTAAGGACCAATGTCCTTTTAACCAATCCATACCATTTAAGATATCATGAGACCTAAGGGTAACATGCTCATGTTTACACTAATTTTTCCCTAGTGGCCAAATGCACTAACCATGTATTATTAAATTTATGGGTCCATAGATGACACATTTATGCTATTTTAGGACTGATATAACTTAATCTTGTTCCAGGATCTATAAAAATTGACACAACATGGTTATACATCTTACCTTCGAATATGATCATAGTAGGTTGGTATTCGGCTCGATGATCATCCAAGGAAACATTAATTTTATGTATACTTCTAGCCACCTCACCAACTGTAGAAGCCTCTTGAATATTAATAATCTATTCCGCTCTAGTGCAGTGGGGGAAATTTTTGTAATAATGAGGCTTCCCACAACTCCAACACTGTAATGGAGGTCTTTGTGATTGACTGACGTCTAGTTTACTAGATACTTCTAGTTTCTTAGGTTCATTTTGTGACCTGAATTGCTGCTAATTCATTCCAGGAAGTCTGTTATGCTGGCTCTTGGATAGATTTCTGGTGTTGCCAATTTTTGTATAATTAATACTTAGAGAGTTTTTCCGTCCTTTTTTACTCAACGAACTCTTACTGCCATCCCCCTTTTGCTTCATCTGTTGATAGTAGATCTGTGCCTTTCGAATGGCCTCATCCATTATTTTAGAGTTATCAAATTCCAAGCATTCCTTCATAAATGCTGGTAGGTTTCTCATAAAATGTTGTACCTTGTCCTTTTCATCATGTATGTAAGGCACATACTTCAATAGGGATGTGAACATAGTCACACATTCATCCATAAAAAGTTGTCCTAGTCAGAGGTCATGTAATTCCTTCGCTTATCATCATAGAATCTCTCAGTCAAGTAATTTTCCTCGACATACTTTTGAAATTCTTCCCAAGTCACTCCTTGCTCATCAATTGACAACTTTGACTTCTTCCCACCATAGTGTGGATTTT
Source organism: Pinus taeda (assembly GCA_000404065.3). Lineage (NCBI taxonomy): Eukaryota > Viridiplantae > Streptophyta > Pinopsida > Pinales > Pinaceae > Pinus > Pinus taeda. Next base: position 4,250 of record APFE030306652.1, read on the forward strand.
CACTGAAGCTGATAAATCACTAATCTTGCCTACAAATTATCATCATACTCATAAATATGGAAATAATTGTTCATATTAATTAGCCAAGCTTCAATTACTTCTTCCATTTATTCGTCAAAGGTCGGGGGTTTAATTTTCTTGAATTCCCCTTTTAGCTTTATTTTCTATTTCTTATTTCCAAGGATCTTAGTTTTTGTGCTTTCCTATGGATCTAGGAAGCACTGAGAGGGATCAAATTTGTAAATTTGTAAATTTGTTTTGTTAAGCTTCATAGGAAACCACAAAAACTAAAATCCTTGAAAATAGTTTGTACTCACATAAATAACATATTTACCATCAATTAATACCCACCACACATTTAAGCAAGTGTTTTCATAAAAATGGATAGAAACAAGATGTAAATAAATACACTTACCAAGAGTTGTTATTACCCACCATTATTTATGTTTTCTTCAACACTTTAATAAGTAAGAGTAACAACGTTTTTATTAGTCATTAATTAATTAAAATGTAACTTAATTATTGTATAATATTTAAATTACTTTTATAATAATATTATTAATTAACTAGTTCAAAATTAATTGATTACACCGATGGTGTTCCATTTTGAAAGAACTCACCATTGACATTCATCTATGATTTCGTTTTCCATCGTTCGTTCAAGTAAACAATTGTCGTTGTTTTCCACAGTTGATTTGACCAAATAGTAAGGATGCATGCTACGTGTTGGCCATAATCTGTCAATGAATTTCAGAAGTAGGATCTCTCCTAGTGCTGCCATTTCTGCAAGGCTTGACACTGCTATTGGACCAAGGAGAATCATTAGAAGCATCCCCATCAACAATGGCTGTAGGAGAAACAAAAAAACTAGGCCACCGAACCCTACCCCGTGAAATCATTCAACAACACTCTTGAAAATAATATAAAGATCCCATGCAATTTTTTTTGGTGGGCTCTATGTTCCTCACAGTGTGATATTCAAAAACTCCGTATTTGTTTTACAATTCAAAATTTGTTTCTAGTGGTGATTATTTCCATTAAGAACAATCAAGAATCTAACTGGTCCTAACTCATGCATTGCCCACAAACACTGAAGGATGCATTGCAAGGTTTTTTTGAGAAATATCCTGGATAGATTTGGGTGACTGGCGTTGGCATGTGATTAAATATCAAAGATGATTATCAGGTGTTTTGTACTTACTATCCTAAAAGCAGGTTGGTGAAACCAAGTAGGTATTATTAGAATTGAGTAATTTGTATTCTTCACATGAAAACTCTGTAACATAACTTCACTAAATGAGAACGTGGTTTAAGGAAATATATTATCAATGGTTTATCCTTTTATATCAACTTTTAATATTAACTACATTATCTAATTAAATTGAGATGTGCTAAATCAGAAAGAAATTAGAGTGTAATTACATAAATATGTGTATTTATCTATAAAATGGTAGTCAAGAGCAATGCTATTATATAGCGTGTAATATTTCATGTTTTGTTATTTTGTTAAGACTCTGATCTAAGTAGTTGAGTTAATTGGTTGAGTGGGAGTTTATAGCTCAAGAAATTTGAGTTTCTAAAGTTACATGTTAATTAATATGAAGATATATGTTAATAATAATTATGAAGTTCATGAAAAATGCCCTAATATAGATTTCGAGAGTTCAGATAGATCTCTCTCGAATGAAGTTTAATTATATAAAAAAAGTATTATATTTTTATAAATTGTTATATATAGAGTTTTGAAATTAATTAATTAATCTATATAAATGTAATTTTTTAAAAATTATTTGAAAATATATACATATGACCAAATAACAACTTTGATGCAATAAGTTCACTTTTATATATTATTTATATTAGATAGGGCACAAATTAATTTATGAATGTGACTTCATAAAATTTTCAAATAAATAAAAAGGTAAAATGTTATTTCTTTATATGTTGATTATAATTTTGAAACGAGAGTTTTTTTGCCCTAATGGGGAATTGCATGGAACTTAATAGGCTAAATAATACACCTATTTTACACCTCTGTAAAATGGGTTATGCTTTGTTTTTGGTGGGAGTTCACCATAATCCTCTTAATTTCATTTAATTGGTGCAAGATTGTTAAGTCCCTATAATACTAGTGTAACCCCTTATTGTTATTAGTACAACCCCCTTATTATATTGTTGTGCCCATGCAGTCCCCATATTGTTATTATTGTGCCCCATAGAAGCTCACTATTGTTATTATTGTGCCGTTACATTGTTATTGTTATTTCGGCTCTGATTATATTATGATCCCTTAGACTCCTATATATAGAAAGGAGGTATTGTCATTTGTATCATCCAAGAATTGTTCATTTGTGTAATGTAAAGGAGGTTGCCCCCTCGAAGAGACTTATTTCGAAGGTGTTCATCTATCTTTTCTATCTTTTTGTGAGTTGGTTTCATAACATTTGGTATCAGAGCTTTGGATTCTAGGGTTTCGTTGCTCCAAACAGGTCATCGTGGTATTTTCTCTATAACTTATTTTCTGCGACGTTTCAGAAGCTAAAAAAAACCCATTTGAGAAGAAATATTGTTGAACCGTGCATCTGAATTTCAGATCTTGTCTCGCTATATTTTTAGAGATATGATATGAGGAAGTTAAGGTTTTTGCAAGCTCCAGAATTTCATCTAAAACAGGTCATTGTGGTATTTTCGCTATAACCTTTTCGCTACGAATTTTCAGAAGCTAAAGAAAAAATCCATTTGAGAAGAAATCATTTTGAATCGCGGGTCTAAATTTCAGATCTTGTCTCGCTATATTTTCAAATATATGATCTGAGGAAGTTAGGATTTTTGCAGACTCCCGAATTACATCCTAAACAGGTGACCTTGGGAAAATCGTCATAACTTTCTCTCTGAGCAACAAATTCAAATGTCATTAGAAGTTAGAGAAAGAGGACAGACTGTAGTTTTCCGTGCATAGTTTTCAGATCTGAAGGTTGGAATAGTGACACTTGGCACACCGTACAAGTTCGCTCTACTAAAACATTACATAATTAGGTCATCTTAGGAGATTGGGCATAACTCTTTCTGGAGAATCAAATTCTGATCAGAATTGTAGGGTTAGAAAGAGGAATCAGAGGGATACTATAGGAGACAATTTCAGAACTTTGAGATCCGAAAGTACAGAGTTACAGCCATTTCAAGATCGAGCTCCTAAAATCAAGAAAAGGCGATATGAGGAAGTTTGATAGAAAGGATCCAGTAAATTTGATACTACAGATGGAGCAATATTTTGATCTACATGGTGTACCACTGTTACAAAATGTATGTATTGCATCTTCATATTTAGAATCAGATCAATTTTTATTGTATAAAGGGCTTTGTCTCGTAAACAACCTGTTACGTGGTCAATTTTCACGGAGGAAATGATAACACATTATGAGGATACAAAGAGCAACACCACAACAATTGGAAGAAAAAAGAGAAAAAGGGCTTTGTTACAAAGTGAAAAGAAAAATTATGGCAACAAGGAAGTCTACCCCTCACAACTATAAGTATGGAAGTGTTGTTTCTCCTAGCCTTCGACAAAATACAAGGGTTACACCACAACAATTGGAAGAAAAAAGAGAAAAAGGGCTTTGTTACAATTGTGATAACAAATACATTAAAGGTCATAAGTGTGCTGAGAAGAAATTATTTTACATTGGTTGTTGAGAGGAGGAAGAAAAGGATCAGGAAACATCAAAAGAAGAGTATATACACCAGGAACCAACCTCAGAGAAAGAAGAAATGAATCTGACCATATCTTGTAAAGCATTGGAGAGAATTACCACTCCTAAAACTCTCAAGATAGAAGGACATATTAAGAAGAAAAAGGTTCAAGAAGTGAAAGATCACATCGAGAAAGAAGAAATGAATCCGACCATATCTTGTAATGCATTGGATGGAATTAACCACTCTCAAACTATAAATATAGAAGGACATATCCAACGAAGAAAAATGTTTCAAAGAATTGAAAAGATCACATCGAGTCTCAAGAAAATCAATACCGACCATATCTTGTAATGCATTGGAAGAAATTACCACTCCTCAAACTATCAAGATAGAAGAACATATCAAGAAGAAAAAGGTAAGAGTGTTGTTTGATTCGGGTAGTATCCATAATTTTATTGATTGTAAGATAGCCAAGGAATTGAATTGCTTCCTATATCTAGCACTGGAGTGTCAAGTGATGGTTGCAAGTGGAGGAACCATAAATTGCTTTGGAAAGTTCCATAATATCAAGCTATCGATGGGAGAATATGTATTGAATAGCCCAATGCTTTCCATTCCAATGGGTGGTGTTGATGTTTTATTAGGAGTCCAATGGCTACAATCTTTGGGTATGATATCTTTTAATTTTCAAGAACTTTTCTTGAAATTTTTTTGGGAAGGAAAGGAAGTCAAATTGAGGGGTATCAAAGGAAAACCTGGAAACATAATCAACTCTAACAACATGACAAAGCTTATAAATAATGAAAAACGGGGTGTAATTGCACAATTATGTTCACTAGAGGATCCCACATCGAAATCATGTATTCCTCTAGATCTCCAAAACGTTTTGGACAATCATTCCAAGGTATTTGAGACTCCCAAAGGCCTCCCACCTATTTGTGATCATGATCATGCTATTCATTTGATTCTGCAAAGTGTTCCTCCAAACATCAGGTCTTACATATATCCATATGCCCAACAGAGTGGGAACTCATTCAAAAGTTGCAGAAGATCCCAGTTCAAACAATATTGCGAGAACTTGACAAGGAAGGAAAAATCATATTGGAACCTGAAGTAGTCACAGAACCGAGAAATAGAAAGCTACAAAATAGATCAATTTCAGAGTATGTCATCAAGTGGAAGAACTTACCCACTGAAGATTCCACATGGGAGGACAAGAATTGATACAGAAGCATCAAGAACTACTGAAGCGTTGAGGACAACATTTTTTGAAGGAGAGGGGCATGTTAGGTCCCTATACTTCTAGTGTAACCCCTTATTGTTATTAGTACACCCCCCTTATTATATTGTTGTTCCCATTTAGTCCCCATGTTGTTATTATTGTGCCCCATAGAAGCCCAATATTGTTATTATTATGCCCTTACATTATTACTGTTATGTCGACTTTGATTATATTATGATCCCTTAGACTCCTATATATTGAAATGACATATTGTCATTTGTATCATCCAAGAATTGTTCATTTGTGTAATGTAAAGAAGGTTTCCCCCTTGAAGAGGCTTATTTCTAAGGCGTTCATCTATATTTTCTATCTTTTTGTGAGTTGGTTTCATAACAAAGATCGATCCTCAGTATACTCAGTGATGATCTTACTTGAAAAAGGCACAAAGCAATATGCTCCCGAAGGAATGCCTCCCAATTGTAAAAAAGGGTGGTTTTTGGAAAAACAACTTCTAGAAAACCCCTCCACCGAACCCTTTTTCTCTGTATTTCTTTTCATGAGCATGAAATTTTTCTTATTAATGTTTCCAATGTGATGTCTGAAATTGATTTTCAGTACCGTGGATAACTAATTGTTTGATTGGATTTAATTGTACATGAGAGACATCATTTCTCTTTCAACATAATTAATTGAAATTTGTTGTATTGTTGAAAACCATTGACTCCAATGTGTCTATGTTGATGAGTTGTAGAACCAAATTAGAGATAAGGTTCAACCTTTATTTGTTTCTTAGATTAAGCTAGCATGAAGAATTTTTGGTTTAAGCTTATGATAGAAATGAAAGTTTGCAAAAGATTGCAAATGGTTGTTTTAGAGGAATGTTGGTATCTAAAATTGCGAAAAACTTTATTATTATTTTAAAAATATATATTTAGAATTAAACAGAGATTTTTTTGTTGTTGCAAATTTTGTGTGTTAAAAATGAATATTGTCATCATTATCATTAAGTTGAATGTAACTAAATTTATTGAGTTATTTGTATTTTATAAATAAAAATTAATGAGTATTTGTGTTATTAAGAAGCTTTTTGAAATTATGTAACTGATTTCTAATTCTAAAATTTTGTTATGAGAATGCATTAATGGGTTTTATTCTTGGCAAGACGATCTTCCCAAATCTTCTATTCCTTCAGTGCATATTTGCACCTTTAGGGGCAATTTCCAGTAAATAACATATTTGCCATAAATTAATACCCACCACATATTTACCATCAATTAGTACCCACCA
>APFE030306662.1:13651-41209 GCA_000404065.3 Pinus taeda
TACACATAAATAAATATAGATATAAATCTCTTCTACTCTCATCTACATTAATATTGGGTTATAAGAGATTATTTTTTCCTGGATAATTATTTTAAGTATATAAGTGTGAGATTAGGTTTAGTGGTTTTTCAAGTTCATTTCCTAAACATCTAAATTGAAAACTAAACTTGTTAGAATTTCATATACCAGCTAAGTAGTAATCTTAGACAATGTTGTACTATAGATGCATAATAGTTTAATTAAAAGTTTCCATGGATGCATAATGTTTAATTAAAGGATTCAATGGATTTGTATAGAAGCTAGGGATGTGAGATGATAGGAATATTGAAATTTCATAATTTTTTTATATATAAATTTATGTATGCATTTATTAATGTTTCTTATAATTATGATTAATAATTATATCAGAATTGCATTATGTGTATTATGTGGTTTATAGATTTTTAAGTTTGGAAGTAAATTCAAAAGTTAAAATATAATTTAACACACAATCATTATAAATTATTAGTAAATAGAGATGCAACAAATAAATTTAAGATGTAGGGTGAGGTGGTTTGCTCTAATGTGTAGGAAGTAAGTATGTTTCATGATATTTTTTTTAAATTCAAATTCATAATGAGATGTTGGCTTATTATGATGAGTTTAGAAAGGTAGATTCTTTTTTGGTGCTCTTAACCTTTGTAAGTCATCTTAACCTTTGTAAATCATAATATTCCTACTAAGTGTTGGATGGCAAGTTGTTGGCACTAGTTTAAGGGATATAGTAGCAACAAACTGGATTTGAAAGTAGGCCTCGCCTAAGAAACCCAAATGAGTTATCAATTCTTCTCAATTAAAATGAAAAACAAGGAATTTAAGAGGTAGCATTTTACCGCCTATTAGCTGAAAAACTGTAATCAAGACAACTATCATTGTGTCAAATTTTGTTGTTAATTCAAGTATCAAGCATTCTTCTAGGGTCCTATATGGAAAGTTTAATTATAATTAAAAAAATTACTAAAAAAAATTTATAATAATTAAAAAAATTACACAACACAAACCATTTCTTGAAAATGATAAAGCTGGTATGTAAATATTGAACTTCAAACCTTTATGAGAGAAGAAAAAAAAATCAATGAAAGCAAGCCTTTTCCCCCCTTTTTTTTTTCCGGAAAAACCATAAAAACATCGGCACGGCTTTTTCTTGATGACAACTCAATTTTTTTGCCCACTTTCGGATTTTATTCAGGTGGAGGAATTGTCGGAACTGCAAAAAAATAATTAAAATTTAGAAAAAATATTGCAAACAATTTTACAATTTTTTACTACAACTTTTATAATTATGAAAAAAATTCTAAGATTAATGGTATTGGGTTGTTTATATACAATTCATTTCATGGAATTCGATGGCAGCCAGAACAACTACTTGCTAGTCTAAAATGTGAGTGTGTTCTTGTTTAATTTCATTAATAAAAAACACATTGATTATTTTAATTTTAATTTAATATTATAATCAAATTATTTTAAAAACAAATCAAAATTAATATTTAATTTATAAAAATTAATTTAAAATTACACATAAATAAATATAGATATAAATCTCTTCTACTCTCATCTACATTAATATTGGGTTATAAGAGATTATTTTTTCCTGGATAATTATTTTAAGTATATAAGTGTGAGATTAGGTTTAGTGGTTTTTCAAGTTCATTTCCTAAACATCTAAATTGAAAACTAAACTTGTTAGAATTTCATATAGCGGCGAAGTAGTAATCTTAGACAATGTTGTACTATAGATGCGTAATAGTTTAATTAAAAGTTTCTATGGATGCATAATGTTTAATTAAAGGATTCAATGGAATGGATTTGTATAGAAGCTAGGGATGTGAGATGATAGGATTATTGAAATTTCATAATTTTTTATATATAAATTTATGTATGCATTTATTAATGTTGCTTATAATTATGATTAATAATTATATCAGAATTGTATTATGTGTATTATGTGGTTTATAGATTTTTAAGTTTGGAAGTAAATTCAAAAGTTAAAATATAATGTAACACTTAGTCATTATAAATTACTAGTAAATAGAGATGCAACAAATAAATTTAAGATGTAGGGTGAGGTGGTTTGCTCTAATGTGTAGGAAGTAAGTATGTTTCATGATATTTTTTTTAAATTCAAATTCATAATGAGATGTTGGCTTATTATGATGAGGTTAGAAAGGTAGATTCTTTTTTGGTGCTCTTAACCTTTGTAAGTCATCTTAACCTTTGTAAATCATAATATTCCTACTAAGTGTTGGATGGCAAGTTGTTGGCACTAGTTTAAGGGATATAGTAGCAACAAACTGGATTTGAAAGTAGGCCTCGCCTAAGAAACCCAAATGAGTTATCAATTCTTCTCAATTAAAATGAAAAACAAGGAATTTAAGAGGTAGCATTTTACCGCCTATTAGCTGAAAAACTGTAATCAAGACAACTATCATTGTGTCAAATTTTGTTGTTAATTCAAGTATCAAGCATTCTTCTAGGGTCCTATATGGAAAGTTTAATGTAGGAAAATTATTTACCTCAAGCATTATGGTTCCATGCTTTAGGTAACCTTGCTTGATGCCATACACTCTACGGATCAAGTTTATATCATAAGAAAAATCATGACACTATTAAAATATTGAATTGTTCTTGAAAATGATATTGATAGGGGACATAGGTCTCTTCAACAACTTTTCCACAATCTAGTGAGAAGATGGAGAGATTAGGATGCACAAATTTGGGAATATAAAAAATCTAAGTTGTAGAAATTATTGTGTAGATCTGAAATAGCTCATGAAATTTACTAAAACACATGACTCAAATCTACTCTACTATTATGCGGAATTCAATTCACGATCAAGAACACAAATCAAAACATGCAAGAAGAATTATCACACATGCACAAAGACTTATCTAGGGGAACTCAACTACTCAAAACCCTTTCCTATCTATATTGCATTAATCAAAGAATAGATATGAAATACATATGCTTGCTCAAGCCTGAGCATAACCTGCAAGTGTATAGTTTATCCCTTTGCCTGACTGACTAACCCTGGCACACACTTAGCCAATTTTCAAGCCCTCCAAGCTCTTATTTCCTTGCATTGTTCCTTGAGGAAATTATACCCTATTATTTAGGAAATTCCCTCAATTAAATTGTGCAATTCCTCTAGGATGTTCCTTTGACTACATGCACAACCTATACACTTCAAAATAGTGTACAAATGATAGTACACTTCCTTGGAATCTCCAACTCAACTGGGTAACTTAAATTTCCTTCATGAATCAATTATTTTGGGTTGGTTGATTAATTAACTAGCTGATCATTGAGTGTGGTTGAAGTTACACTTCCACAACTTGACCTCCATTAGTTCCTCTAATAGTTAAAACTCGTTTAACTGACGATAACTCAACTTAACTGAAATAGATTGCTACAAATTAGCAATCAGTCATACTAAATTGAACTCAAGCTTCCCCAACTCGAATTAACGTAGTTAACTAAGTGAGAAGTGCCATGTCATCTTAGTTAAATACGTCCAATTTTTCTGTTGAAATGGAAATTCAAATATTCTCTAAGTCAAACAAAGATTTTCTTTTAGCATTTTCAACATCCCCTCTCAACAAGAAAGGGATTATCAACCACCCCTATCCTACACTTGTGGAACTTGAACTTCCCTCTTGACAAGGCCTTTGTCAAAATGTAAGCATCTTGTTCCTCTGTTGAAATGTATTGCAACAACATTATCTACCTCTGCACACAATCTCGTAAATGGTGATACCGAATATCTTTATGCTTGGTTCGATCATGAAAAACAAGATTTTCAAAGAGCTTGATGCAACTATAATTATCACAGTATATCATAGTTGGATCCATCATCTGAAGAAACAATCCAACAAAGTATCTTTATCATCTAGATTGCCTCACATTCTACTTGACTTGCATCTATATATTCTGCTTTTGCCAAGTTGAATACCACATATCTACGCTTCTTTTTTTTCTAAGAAATCGTTGCAAACCCAACGCTAAAAATTCCACCTGATGTACTCTTTTGGTTTAATGGGATCCCCGCTCAATCTGCATCTATGAAGCCACATAACTTCACTCTTTCTGTTTGTTTGTACCATAGTCCAAATTGGATAGTGCCTATCAGGTACTGTAGAACACACTTAGCTTCCCTCCAAAAGAGTTTCGTTAGCCTAACCATAGCTTGACTCAACTAGTTGACTGCATATCACATATATGGTCATGTGTTCACAAGATACATTAGTGAACTTGTTGGATCCTTTGCTTTGAAGGAGTAGAAGTTATGAAGGACATTTTGGATAAATTCGTCGCAAGTGGGGTGCCGAAAAATCAAAGCGGCAACAGAATATTTGGTTTGGGACTTGCGTGGTGAAAACTAAGGGTATGCACCGAAAACATTGGAACCAATTTTGATACAATCAATAGGAAACCAAGGTAATGGCTCGAGGTTTTGCAAAATGGTGGATCAAGTGAGCGAGGTATCAAAGACAAGATCAAGTGAACATGGGCTATAAAAGAAGATGCAAAGTAGTGAGAAACATGCTTAGAAGGATTTGTGAAATTTTTAGACGGAATTGAAAAGATTGGAACTGGATTGTGTAAAAGAAAGATTGTTTGTAGCCAGATTTTATTATGTATTATGTATTTTAATAGTTATTTGGAGTTGTAATATATGTGCACAAGCCTATAATTTGTCATAAGTGGTAATGAATAATTTTTGTTTAATAACAAAAGGAGAATGGGATTTTTGTCACAGGTTTATGCATGTCACACCCCCTTTTAAAATTTATGTATGTTGATTATTCTCTTTTAAATGCATAATTTAGGTTGTTGTGAATGAATGCATGGATGGTTGCGCATACTGCATAATATATAATTCTATATCCCCTTCTATCTATCTTTGGTTCTCGTTCACCTCACATGAGACACTCCCTTGATCCAAGGGAGTGAAAATGCTGGCAAAGCGCTAGACTACGACGAAATCTTTGTTGGCACCCTAGGACAAACACTGGGTCATTATTCATCTAAAATTTTCTGCCAACAAATGGTTCAATTACTGTGACCCTAAGCTTCTTAGGGGATTTAGATCATGTGAACACGGTCTGTTGGTCAAGAGATCCAAGAATTGTGGCATTAGAAAGTTGATCACTTTTTTTTGCAACAAGAAGAATTGAGATAGAAGGACCAACATTGGATCTAAGAGGAGGTTTTGTAAACTAAGTCTACATGGGATCAATACGAGATATTTTGGTGAAGGTTCCCTAAGGGATTACAGAATTGGTTGACTTGACTTCAACATAAATCGATCGTTGTGACACGGTCGAGGTTGCGCAGAACTTAGACTTCGGCTTATCTGGTTGATCTTCATCAGTTGGATCCATATTTAATGCGAGTTGTCAATTTTTGGGTTGACATGACTTCTGAGAGCTACATCATTGAATTTGAGAATCACCAATCCTTCTCTCATGCAGAAGCCATATTAAAAGTTGGGCTACGGGGATGACTGCTAAAAGAGATTCCACTTTGGATTAAAGTACTAATGGTTGAAGACAACTTGTTGGTATTTCCACAAGGTCAAATGGAAGCTTAAATTTTTAGTATTAGGGGAATGGATTAGGGGAGAGGAATGGCGTGCAGATGCAAGAGAATGAAGAAGTTATTATAATGAATCAAGAAGAGTTATGGAAGGTGAGAGATTTTAGAGTGTTGCCAAGGGCAAGAGTAGATGACGAGTGACAAGAAAGGAAGTTGGAGGAAGTTAGGGTTAGAAGAAGGGAATTGTAGCACATAGAAGACATTGTAATAAGTTCGGCGGTGTAGAATAAGTAAATGGAGACTTTGGAGTTGTGGAAAGGAAATGAGGAAGAAGGTTATTTTTCTAGAAAAATAGGAGCTGCTAGTGGGAGTAAAGTGGAAAGTTTAGAAGTGGATACTCAAATAAATGTGGACTTAGAAGGATTTTTAACACCTAAGTCAACTGACCAATGGAATATATTACCAAATGAGCACACAACAGTGGATGATGATCTACACTTTGCGATGAGGTGGCTTTTATTTGAGGATGATTCAGTACCGGAATATAGAACCCCACAACACAACATCATGACTCCTCCTCTCCCTAACCTTCCCTTGGTGCCATATCAAAGTCATGATCTTCTCTTTTCTAAGGTACGTAATATTATTAAATTCCAGCTAGTGCATAATCAATATAAGGTTAAAGGTAGTTTTAGTAGTATTGGCTAGCCAGGTTCAGTTGGCTGTTCTCAACCAGGTTCCCAAGGATTTAAACTTGTTTCCTCAAGACAATCAACTGTGATCGAAGTCACAGTTGACTCACTTACCAGATACCTAGAATTCCCATGAAGGGGAGGTGAAGATGTCAAACAACACTAGTATTTATGCAAATCTATATGGAGAGCTCGAAAGACCCCTTACGCAACTAAGATTATTGAATTTCAAACTACATTGCGGGATAAAGCTCTACAGTGGTTTATCAAATGCCTCGATGCTAACCCCAATGCTACTATGGATCTAGTCAAACAAGAGTTTATTCAGAAATTTAAGTTACCTCAGTCAAATGAGCAAGGTTTGGCAGAATTGTTGGATATTCTCTAGCAGGAGGGAGAATCTGCTTGGCAATGTATGTAGTGTTTTAAAGATGCTACCAACAAATTTTCTTGCCCCATTGATATGAATCATCAAAGGGATTGCTTCATTAAGGCCCTGTTAGCAATGGATCACATTCCTTTGTCTCAGAAAGAGATTAATACACTTTAAGATGATTTGGAATAAGCGATGCAGATAGAAGCTATGGTCAGTTATCTGCAAGACTATAGAACCAATTGTTCTTAAACAAATCCTGCTATTGTGGGCCATCAGAATCAAATTTCTACCTTGATAGACAAATTAAAATATATTGCACCTTTGTGGCCTACAATACCTCATATTTGGTGTACTCACTGTTAGGTGGAAGGAAATCATGTCACAAAATTCTTGTGACTAAGGGGACTAGGACTATCTAGTGGCCTGATGGGACCTCCTCTACTGCAATCACTCGGAGTTGCACAAATTTCATCTGCTCTTCCTTTTCCAGGCTGTACACAATTTCAATCATTTCCAAATCCTCAAGGTTTGTCTAGCAATGATTATTGTGAGATCTTTTAAAGTTTTGGCCATTCACCACACCGATGTCCAAATTTTCATAAGTACCCCAATGTTCCTAATAATTTGTTCTATGAATTTTGTGGATCGCTCAACCATCATATGGATCAATATCAGTCCTTGGATTCTTTCGCTAACCAACTTCACCCTTTAACCTTTTGTATCAATGAAACTCCTCGAGATGAGTAGGGGAGCTCCCAAGGGAGGAAGGATGGGTGGGAGAGGCCTGATTAGGTGTTACAATTGTGATCAGGAAGGCCATTTTGCAAGAGAATTCCATATGCCATGAATACCTTGGTGTCGAGTGAATACCCATGCAACTAAATATTTTCCTAAACTTATTTCTCATTGGGAGGAGCGCAACCGAGCTAAAGGAGCTAATTTGGTATGTGCGGAGCCTCGAGATCCTAGTCCTACAATGCAGCCTAATATCAATGTTGTTACAAGAGGAGGAAAGAAGACCATAGCTGATGTTGGAACTCCCGATCAACCAACCATCATAAGACCTGCATCTCCAAAGAAGTCTTATGATCCAAATTACCAGAATGAATACAATAGGGATGCAACTAAACTTTTCTGTCAATTGATTTCTTCACAAGGATCTCACAGTGAACAATAAGAGCAAGTAAAGGTCTGTGATGAGAGACATTCTGTAGAACCTTTCCAACCAATAATGGATTGGTTTAAGCTATTTCTACAAATTATGAATGATGAACAACTCGTTGGTCAGTTGTGGAAAAGGTTAAAAGATATTGTTAAGGATGATGTGTTTTTTAAAGAACCAATTTCCGTGAATTTACCTGAGCAAAATTCTAGACGAGTACAGTGGAATAAGAAGTGAACTGGAAGGCAGTTTTGGGTAGACACTCAGATATCAAGTTTTCAAATTAAGCACTCCATGTTGGACTTGGGCTTGGATGTCAATATTATGCTGAGAAAAACCTGGGAAGCCCTCAGAAAACCCAAGTTGTTCTTTTCCCCTATTCAGTTGCGAATGGAAAATCAATACTGTATTTTTCCTATTGGAAGAATAGAGGATGTTGACGTTGATATTATCGGTGTCAAAACATATGTAGATTTTCGAGTTATTGACATTATTGGGGATAAATATCTATATCGAGCTTTATTGGGCATTGATTGGGCATTTGAAAATTATGAAGTCATTGAATTGAAGTGGGAAACTATGAATTTTGAAGTAGATGGCATGTGAGTCATACAACCTCTTGATCCTTATCAAGGATCGAGATTTACTGAACCAGTGGACGATGTTGAGTCACCTAATTTACTGGACCAATTATATCAATTGACCGCTGGGAGGCAAGAAGATTATACTAACCCCACAACAATTGGTTCTACCAGTTGGCGAAGTATTCAAATTATTAAAGTTGGTTGTAATGCTACGATGGAAGCTTGATAACAAGGAGCTCATGAAATTCATTCCTGGCATTGTTCCATTGTTCGATGTGTCCACTAGATTTTTACTAAGGTACACAAATTTCCTATCTTCCTTGGTACTAATTGTGTTGTAAATTTTATTAAATAAGTTGATTATTGCATAGAATAAATTCAAAAGGTTCCTCTCATGAGTATTGCTTTGCAAGCAACTCCTCGTAAGATGGTGGGTAACCCATTAAGATCAAATTCAAGATTGGAGCGCAATTAAGGTTGTCCTGCTTTATCAGTTTCTTCCTCTAAGTGAGATTTTAAGTAAAAGCCTCACTTATGATGGTCATACTTGTCCGCAAGAGCATGTTAAGCATTGATGTTTTGTATGGGGGGATGATGGGCCAACAGTCGAAATGTAGCCGCATTTATTTATCCATTCCTTGGGAAACATTCCACAAGCTTGGTATTTGGAGGAGGAGTTGAAATGCCAAACAACAAATTGGGATGTGTTGTCTACCCAGTTTTGTAGAGACTTTTATTTTTCTGATGTTGATGAAATCATAGCACAAGCCCTTCGAGCTTAGAGGACTATTATTTTCAGGTGTGGACATCTTAGAAGAATGCAACAGGTATGGATATTTTGCACACAAATATGAATCAAGTTTCCATGATGTTGTTCGCAGTAAGCTTAATAAAGATAAAGATGATGACCTGGAGGAGCTAAAACATTTTTCCTTTAAAGAGTCTAAAGAGGAATGAAAAATAAAATAGGTTCTTCTACGTGATGCCCCACACCTGTAACCCCTTAAGTTGAAGAAGATGAATATCATGACAGAAGATGAAACGAAGCTTTCTTCTATTGGGAAATATTGGGATGATCAAACCACTCAGGAATTTTTTTATTTTTGATATGCTCAAAGAATATGAGGATTTGTTTCCCTGTTTCATTGCACAACCCACTATCACAACCACCATTCCACTTGCTACTACCTTTTCCTCCACCATCATCGACCTTGATGTCAGCCAACAATCCATTGATCTTATTGTTCCCATTGATGAAGAACAACCACCATCCCCACATACTACTTCTGATGAGTCAGCTCATTTAACAGAAGCAACCTTATCTAACCACCCAAATTCACCCATTGTTGCTAATGAGCTGGAATACATGGAAATCGATTCCAATTTTATTATTTTTTCTAGTTTGCTTGCTGCTACCAATCCCCCACCATCCACCGCTCTTCCTTTTTCACTACCTCATCTCGTCCCTCTTCTTCCACCACTTCGCTCATCTCTCCTAAGCAAGTTATTGATTTCATGAAAGATCCAGAGTAGCTTCATCAAGTAATCTCCCTTGCAGCCCAACAACATGACCTCATTACATTTATTTCGATCCATATTCTTCATAGAATTTCATAAAATTAGAAGGGTACTCTGTATCCAGAATCTTCACACTCAGAGTGCTTAGTCGCTAGTGGCCAACCACTGCAATTGTGACTTCTAACGACAGATTCAACTTCAGTGGACACCCTTAGTACATGGTATTCATTATAGTTGTTCCACTTCATTCATGCTTCCATCTCTCAATTAGAGAACCATCTAGTTCAGACCGAGACTCGTTGCACAAATCTCCAAGTTTCCTGTGATGAATAACAACGTCAACTAAATGTCATTGTTTTAGTACAAAGACAGTTGCACATTGAGAAATATGAGTTAGAGGGTTGGGTAAGTGATGCTCATTCCAAAATGCTATTCTTGTGGCCAATAATTTCCCCTTTCACTGAAGAACATCTTGAAGATCTAATCGCCTGTTCCCCTGTCGAATGTTGTACTTTTGTTGAAGTGATGTGTAAGAAATTGTCATAAAGAATCTTGTTCTCCATGAGACTATCGCTACCATGCAGCAATCCTGATCAGAGCAAGAGGTATTGGATTAGAAATTATGGTTTTGTAGATATATAATCACGTCTCCATACCATGGGTCAGATGACGAGATAAAATTAAATGAATCATTTGGTGTAAAATCACTAAATATTATTGTAGATTCAGAATTAGGAAGGTCACAAACTAGCTCAACAAAAACTAATGATTTCTTTGACTTGGATTTGATGACTTAAAAATCGAACTCTTGTAGTATGACAATCCACTTAGATTATTCCCACCCCCCCAATAATTGTCATGATAATATGTATGTCATGGGGTTGCAATACAAAACAACCATAGTTTTGTGGAGCAGAATGTAATTGCGAAATCTCTTGATAGCTTGAGCAGTCGCCAAAGCTAACTTTTCGACATGGGTGTACCTGATTTCGGTATCATTGAGAGTCTGACTCAAGTAATAAATAGGATGTTAAATTCCTACATCATCCTCTTGAACCAATCTCATAGCAATGGTATTGAATGCAACGAAGAGGTATAAGAAATAATCGTGTTGGTAATCTAGGGGATATAACAAGGATTCCTGAATCAATACATCTTTCAAGTCATCAAATGCCTTTTAAGAAATGTCATCCCAATGGAAGGGAACCCCTTTCTTTAACAAGCGATTAAATCCTTTGGTTAGTTTGGCATAGCTGGGAACAAACCTCCGAAGAAAGTTAACCTTCCCTTGGAGTCATTGAAGCTGAAGGAGGGTAGAAGGAGCAGGCAGATCAATGATTGCTATAAATTTCAACAAATCAATATGAATTCCTTGTTTTGATATAACAAAATCGAGAATACAATCGAATCTTACTCAAAACACATATTTGTTCAGAATGAGTTGAATGTTATAATGTCTACATCGTAAAACAATGACCCTAGGATGCATTGGGTGATCAACCCAATGTCGTGAATCAACAGGAAAATCATTCAAAAAAGGTTGCACAATATGTTTGATGTCATTGAAGACATAATTAATTTCCCTCTACAACGTAGCCCAACATTCTTCAATCCAAAAGGGAGTTTTCTATATGAAAATGTGCCCCATGGACAAATGAATGCATTTTTATGTTGATTCTTCATGAGAATGTTGATTTGATTATAGCTGGAGAAGTCGTCCATAAATGAAAATATCTCACAACCAAAACAATCATGAATGATCTAGTCAATGAACAGGGTGGGATAGTTTTCCTTTGGACAAGCATGACTTATGTCTCGATAATTGAAACATGCACAGATTGTTCCTTGTTTCTTCATGATAGGAAAAATGTTAGACGCACAGTTATCTAAAGGTATGGGATAGATGAAACCAGTGCATAGAAGTTTTTCAACTTCAGCTTTAATAGTAGTGACCTTCTTATGATGAATAAGACAAAGGTGTTGTCAAACTAGTTTAGCATCAGGATACGTTTTAATTTCATGCACAACAATGTTCAGATCGATAGCATAAAATTCTTCATAAGACTACACAAAAACATCTATGAATTCTTGGAATAGGGATTTATAAGTCTTGACCTCATCAGGAGAACAAGATGCACCAATATGTAGATTTTCAACAATGTTGAGTTTAGTTTAAATTTTGAGAGGAAGAGTCTCTTCAATAATCAACAAGTTCTTCTCAAAATTGACATCGTAGATATATGAATTTTTTTTATATAACTCAGTGATATTGGGTTAATAAATTTCATTAATATTGTCCTCAAAGGAATTTGAAAAGGAGGAATGATGATGATGATCTTCCCATGGTGCATCATTCAGCATCATGATCTTTATGATTCTCACATCAGTGGAAAATGTATGTGAGGAAGGATTAAACAATGTACCATAACCTAAAGAACGATCGAACCAATTGATCAAAGAGGAAGGATCACAATAGGTCGCACAAGGCGAATAGATGGCTTCATAATATAGCTCAGTGGGCTGAGTTCCATACAGTCACCAAAATTTTTGATATTAGATTGGTCTGGTATTACCCATGGATCAACTAGGGCAATACAAGAAGATATCATATTAATATAGGAAACCGAGGTATATTTTTTAGGAAGTGAGGGAGGAGGAAGCAAAAAGGTTCCCATGAGAGAGGAATCCTTAAGCAGTCCAACCCCAACATGTTGATATGGGTGAGGGGTTTCCCGCACGAGAGGGACATTTCCAGTAACTGAAGAATCAATGGAAAATAAAGTGAGTTAATCGATGACTAGGACACTGCCTTTATGTGGAAAAGTGATCATTATAAAATACGTGGAAACAACTGCAACCATGGAATAGACCTACATATGACACAGTAGAAGATTATAATCTAGAGGTTCATCAATAACTTCGACTTCTACTGATACAACCTTTCTGCTTAATTATACATGTAGAGAATTCAAAATCCCACATAGTTTATAAGTTTTTCCATTAAAAACTTTCAGGGTGCTTGGTGACTGACTTAATTGTGAAGAACCAATAGCCTTCCAGCAGGACATGGACATAATACAGGTTGAGGCTCCTTCATCCACAATGAAACAATGGATATTCTTACCACAAACAAAAACCTGGATCACGAAAGCTAATTGAATCGGAAGTCGAGGTGTATGGTTCTCATGGTTAAAAAATACTAGGTTGGAATCCGAAGGATCAATACATCCAATTACTGAAAGTAAATCCTTCTTTTGGGTGGGGAAATTTTTTAACACCTCAAGAGTTGACATAGCTGATGGAGCCTAAGCTAGATCCTCAACTATGTTATAATTCTAATAAAATCTCGCGTGAGGGTTGAATTTCAATTTATGGATAACATCCTTGGGAGGCTTAATCGTAATTTAGTAGGTAAGACATTTGGAGCAGGATCTGATGTAGATGTGATTGAACTGGTAGGTTGATCAGTGTCCTCACCATTTAAAGGATTCATATTACCATAGTCCTTACTTCGAGTAGCCACCATAACTTCATTTTTGGGCTTAGTAGAGGAAAGCATCAAAACTGAGTTAGAGGAATTGTGGTCCTGGGAAACCATAATGGTCTCCTGATTCAGAAATGGGTCTGTCAACATAGACGGTGCAGTAGATGATTTAAGGAATTGATTCAACTCCCCTTGGTGCGGAAAATCATGAGTGAAATGTTCCTCATTACAAATCAGACATGAGTAACGAGGTTTCCTCTTTTCTTCAGGAGACTGATTTATTTTTTTATCTTGTGGAGCATATTATTTCTTCTTCTTTTCTTTTCCTTTCTTATTACTTCTTGGTTCCAGAGATTTTCCATTGGATGATTGAATGAAATTGATATCAAAAGTAGAAGCCATAGGAGTGGAAGGAGAGCTTTGAGAAGTGACAACAAGATTTATACCATATTGTTTATTCATCGATTGTTGGATGGTAGAACCAATCATGCCATCGACAACATGTGATTCTTTACCAATAGTTAGAAACAATATTGGTAGGTTGCAGAGAATTTGGTATCTTATCATAAAGTGTGCTAGATTGGGTATATATGAGATCCAAGTACTGGGCATGATAAATCACCTTCTCTTCCGCTATGGCTCCACCTTTGGCTACATCTTCTATGATACATGTCAAAAAAGACTTAATGAACCATTCAACTAACATTGGTTAGGAACAAAAGTTTTAACGAAACGACGAAAATGCTGCCAATCATGAATATGATCAGGACGTGAGTGGCATTATTATTTTTAAAATTGGTTAAGAGTTATGTTCCAATATCATACCTGATGGGTAACTAGAAATGTGCTAGGAATGTGGTAGCCAAGGAACTAAATTTATCAAACGAAACTCGATATAATTCAATGTACCATTTACTTGTCGTACCAGTGAGTGTACATTCGAAAAGACGCAAATGGATATAATCATCATTGAGGGAGTTTGAAGAATGCCAAAAATGATAAGTCATTATGTGCGTGGATGGGTCTTCTCAGGCATTTCCATTGAATTTAGGAATACCAGAAGGAAACTTGGTAGGAATAGTCAACCATCAAGGAGAAAGAGCAATGGGATCATTGGTTAGCCTGGTCAAATCCGATGATTCGAAAGTTGCTACAAATAGCAATTGTCTGTTAAGTTCCAGTGGAGGATATCTTTGGTAATATGGGATAGCTTGAGCAACATGTATTTGTGTCTCAAGATAGGGAGGATTTTATATCTAGTATACACTTAACCCTGTTATCTAGTTCTAGGATAACCTTGCAAATGTTGAAACAAGTGAGTTTGGACATGTTGACCATAAGGCATTTGAGGAATACCTTGATACAAAAGATATTGTTTCCTTGTGGGTTTTTCCATCATCCTAGCATAAGGTGGTTTTGGTTGAGGTTATGCTTGAGCCACACCATACACATTTTGAGCCATTTGAGTTTGAGGAATGACTTCCCCAAACTATTGTGACTGTAAGTTACCTTGAAGAGGCTAGGTATACATGGTTTGAGATGTGCTAGATACCCATGGAATGGGTTGAGTTAAAGGTACAACCTATAAATTTTGTCTCACATTCATTTAATTTTAAATAGTTTGATATATATGGGTTATTGAACAGAAATCTGAGAAGTAGGTGGAACAGGTTGAGAGACTAGAGATGAAGCCACAAATGAACCGGGTTGGATAGGAATAGTAGGTTTCCAAACATTACCAGCCATTGCTGGCTAGGGAGAATTCATTTGAGGCTGAGAAATAACCTGAGGAGATGGAAATGAACCTACAACAAGCTGCCCCCTACTGAAAGAGGAGGATAATACGAAGGAAACTTCCACCCAAGAGGAGTGATCCCAACAGGAGATGGATTGGGCTATAGTAGATTACCATGTCCACTAACATAAGGACCAGTCTGCTGCTGAACTATAGGTGTAGATGGAGGAAGTGGATCAGACTGTGTAGTGCTCATTAAGGAATTGCTAGATGGAATTCCAGATGTAGATGTCATGGGAGAGGTCCATGGAATAGATGTTGCACCACAAAAGGTACTGGACAAAGATTGGTAATCATAGATGATAGATGGGCCACCATACAAATGTTCCTGTGGTTTTGTTTCAAACATGGAAGAGGTTGAAACTTGGGTTGCCTCAGCCATGGTAGTAGATACAGGTTGAGAAACCATAGCAGACTCAATCATAATTATCTATCCCAAAGAAGATTTCCAAGGGACACTCAAAGGTGAGTTGAAATGAAAAGAAACATACAAAGGACGTTGAAATGGAGTATGAGGAGAAGGAAATGGATGGCCCTGATAAAAATGAGCCTTTTCTCAAATGAGAGAGGAGGGTTGAGGCTCTTCCTATGGAATCTCTTCAATAATCACAAGACTAGGTGGAAGGGGTCCATCGTCGGGTCCAAGATATATAGTTTGGGGTTGTGTCTGAGACAAAGGATGAGAATGATAAGGTCGTGAAGTTAAAGGTGTAGATGCCTGAGGCACCTCAAGTTGTATAACTTTAGGTTGAGTTGTCTCTGATTCAATATAGCCAGGTTTAATAACCTTAGGTAATGAGATTTAAGGTGCTTCAGTGTTGACTATATCAGATTCACCAGCTAGTGGAGAGGTAATATCGGGCTCCATACTCACAGAAAAAGATGATTATGGTGGATCTATCTTAGATGGAGGACCAAAAGTAATAGCTCTTAAAGTACTAGATTTGGTATTATGTGTTTTCTTATGCTTCTCACTACAACCAAGAGTTTCCTTAGGTGGAAGAGGAGGCTTATTTTGATCCTATGCAAACAATGGGGTAACGGGTTTTCTTCTTCCACATTGGATTAATACATTTTAATAATTAACACAAAAAATAATTCAAACAGGGTAAAATAGGCATAAAGGTTTACCAATCAATTGTGAACTGCAATATACAGAATTGGAGAACTAAGGATTTACGTACGGGAAGGCAATCTCCTTGAATGTTGTGTTTGGTGTATCAAAGTGTACAAGGTGTCCGACTTAGTTATCTATGGCGAGGATAGCAACCTATGGTGGAATTAAAAAACATATTCAACGATATGTGGAAGTGTAGTCTGTGTTAGTGGTGTCTAATGTGTAACCATACAATGAGAGCATTCCCATATAATTTTCATCAGTGGAGCATCATCTAGTTATATACCTACAGGCATGTGGAGAATGATTCAATACACTTATGTATGTGGAACATGATATCACCATCGGAATGCAATGCTGAAAAAAAATGACAACTCCTATGTTTATAGACGCCAGAACACGTCTCTAGCCTAGACCTCTAGATGTTTGCGTTAATGTTACAAATGCTCCTTAGGTTGATTCAATAAATTTTAAAGTTTCTCTTGAGTTACGTTTCGTTTTTCAAGTCTCACCAAGAATTTCACCTAAATATCCTAGAATGAAAGCTAGCATGATAAAATGAAAATTTTCTTTTTAATGAAAACCTATATATGGGAGAGAAGAGAACATAGAATATTCAATAGACAAGATGCAACAAACAATATTGTTAAGAAATTCCCCTAATGCAACTGCTTCTAAATACAATTCCACTCACAAAACCCTAGATGCAATGCATGATGCATAAGATTTTTCTTTTCAATTCCACTTAATTTTTAGATGAAAACTAAGATATTCACATAATCATTGATAAAAGCACTTTTTAGAACGATGACTAAAACACCAATTCCTTCAAGCAACCCAATGATCAAGTAATTGGTTTGCTAATGATCTAATGAAAAGAACAAAGAAAAATCTAAACAAACCCTTATCAAAGGCAATCAAAACCAAAAGCAGACACAATGAAGGCTTCTAAGAGAGCTAAAAGCACTCACATACATAAGGAGGACCAACTATAACTAAGTTAATCAGAGATAAAAGCATGAAAAGGAATTTTTTTTTCATGAAATAGGGGTGAGAGCAGGTGCAAAGAAGCTACTAGTTCTCTACAATGCAGGTACAAAGAAGGCTAGGGTTCTCTGCAACACTTAAGGAAAAACGACTTTCTGAGACAAAAAATCAAATTCATCTCAATTAAAGGTCTTCCTATGGTCAATTCAAACTTAGTGAGGCATTGGAGGTCTGTTCAAGAGGTGTAACAAGGGATAAAGTCAAAGAAAACACTAAGGGAATGAATCGATCCCTAGTGGAGTCGTCAATTTTTTATAGAGAATCTACAAATGCTGATAGAAGAATCTTCCCTAGACCTATTGGCCTGGTCTAGAACAACTAACAAAAAAAAAGGTTCTCCTTAGAGAAATTGGAGAATGAAAATATGCTTCTTGTGATCTGTCGCAAGCTCTTCTCTCCTCTTGGATTGTAATCTCCAACCATAGCTCTGATCGCTAAAATTAGAACCTGCACAAAATATCAACACAAGCCAATGATCTGCGACATCTATGTGGCATTATCCAATCACTCTATTTAATGGATCAACATAACATTGAAATATATGAATGTGAACATAACATAACACATATAAGAAAATGGTATGCTCTTTCTATTAATATGAAAGGAGAGAGTTTACAACCAAAAGTGGAAGCTAATCTTGTAGAGATCTCCCAAGTTGACTTGTCCTTCCTTGTCACAATGTACACCTCAAGGTCAGTCTAGTGCATGGGAATGATAACTCCCTTATGATTAAAGCAACAACATACGAGTATGATCAGTCTCCAAAGGCCAAGATCTAACTTTTAGATGGCAGAGAGGATGGTATATTAGGAATTCTTATCCATTTACCAATCTAGGCTTGAGATCCACTCTTGATAAGAGGTTGAGCTCAAGGGATAAGAGGTGAAATCTCCAAGGTAGGATCAGATAGGATTCAAAGTTATTATCCAAGGTAAATGGTTCCAACAACTCCTGGAAGCTTCTAGAAGAGGAAGCTTCGAGATTATTTTTATTTTCACGAATTTCTAGAATCAATGCACCCTCAATAGGGGACAACTTGCTTTGATCAGAGCAGGTACATAACTGAGCAATTTTTTGTTGAACGCAGATCCCTAAAGGACCAGGGTGTGTTGGGCCTTAAAAATACTAAAATGAATCAGTCAAGGTTAGAAATGTAGGGATTTTGGAGAGTCATGCTTAGGGATTTCTGTAGGGATGATGAAAAGGTGTCCATGGATGTTGTTTGATCTAGTTTGTAGGCCTATTAACTAGATGTGACAAGATGACATATAACAAATGAGTTCATGCTTATCTTGAAGTCTCATCTTAAAGTCTTAGTATTGTGGGTGTTGCATATTGAAATACTAGTCTTGGAGTCTCTTCCAAAGGAATCATTGGCTTCTTTTCTTTCTATAATTTTATTTGAAATTGCTAATACACATAAGTAATTTTTTAAGTCATTCATCAAATTGACGGTTTGAAAAATTAAGTAAATGTCATTAGTAACATGCAAATTTTAAAATAGTTAGTAATTGATGATTAAATAAACAAAATACGAATAAGCAACTGTCAAATTTAATCCATGCCATTTTTATTGTTAAAAGGTTAAAATTTATTCAATTATATATTTTATTTAATATATATATATATTATAATATATATAACATTTGAAAGATATTTATTCTATTTTCTTAACTAAATTTATAATTTATTTATAATAATAATAAATTATTTTTTGTGTAAACATTAAATTAAAAATATTATATATATTTTTGAATAAATTCAAAAATAATATTTAAATGTTAGGTTTTCTGAATTTGTTTTTTATTCTCCAAAATTAAAAAAGACCATTGAAAATAGAATGTATCGATTTATAACATGTGAATTTCAATAATATGTTTAGAGAGATGAATTCTTTTATATATATGCTTTATATTTATAAAACCAAAATTTGTTTAAATTGTTATAAGTTTAATGGTGTCACAATGCTTACATTTTGACATCTCTTTTACGTTGTGTGTATAGACTTTTAACTTGGTGTATAGAAACTTTAGTATAATAAATATAAAAAATAAAAGACTATTTAAGAAAATTAATTATGCAATTGGAGTTACGTGTAAGTTCTAGTTATTTTTGGTGAATTGGATATATCATCCACAACATTATCATGATTAAAGGGATTTTTTTAAAGTGATATATGTTATTTATATTTCAGTGTGGTAACAAAAAAATGAGAAAGGGAACGCTTGCTCCAATATCATATTGATGAAATAATATAGAAAATTGATGGTTTCATTGAATATCTTACTCTTTCTTTTCTTGGTAAGGCTAAGGTACTACTCTAAATCCAATTACAAATACAAAACAAAGAAAGATAATTGTGTTACGTTGAGAAAGACATTCTAGAATGGCTTTGGAAAAATAGATGAGGGGAGTAGATTTGGTATGAAGTTTGGATGTCATAAAAATTTGTTCTACATCTTTAGTGTTATATACTATAATTTCTATTTTAAATATTGTATTTAATTGGAAGTCTTGGAAGTAGTTCTTCCTTGTTTGTCATGCGTGTCATGTGATTTGCAGGTCGTGATCATGAGTCTTGAGGTGTCAATATAGAAATAATTGTTTCTAATGTGTATGAGTTGTAGTTCTATCATGTCTAAGTGATACATCCACTTTCTTAGGATCTAGATTCACCAAAGTTTGTGTTCTATACCCTATATATGTAACTATTGTGATCAATAAAGTAATGAATGTTATGTGTGCAATATTTTTCGAATCTCTCTTTGTTTTTTCTAATACGGTATTATAACTTGTTTCAATTCAATTTGTTGCTTCCATATCATGTATTTTAAGGAAAAAAGTGGGGCAAGAATGATTTTCACAACTATTTACAATTCGATCCAGGGCTCTTTGTTATTTGTTGGTCACATTGCATTTGTTGAAGAGCTAAGTGTATTCTCCTTGTTGTGGTTCTTCTTGCAGGCATCACAAAGCTTGTTTCCTGAGTCATTTACAGGCCCAAGCTACCTAAGGTATCACCTTTGGATTCATCATATAATTGTTGGCATTCACCGTGTTCTTCAATTGATTATCATCTTCAACGAACAACACATTTACTACAATTGCATGGTCAGAAAGTTTCTGTAAGCAACTATTGGATGTCTATTGTTCAAATATCTTGTTGATTACCCTGTTGCACTACTTCAATAATGACTCCATAAAAGTACAAAAAGGGAAACAGGTAGAGCAGAGCCCAATAGTAAACGCAACAACATCCATTGATTTCACAAGGGATTCGAACTCGCAACTTTGGCGGACATATCTCAAGTCAATTAATACAGCTACGAAATGCAGCGTCCCATTGGGAGTAAGTGAAAATCTAATCTTGCAACAAAAAGATTTCTTGTTCACGCAATAATTCAATAGAAATTTGAGTTATAATTGAATTTCAGTCCTTATATGGTGGAATTATTAGAGAGTTTGTCTAATTATTTGGCACCAGAGTGGTGTAGAAATTAAAATCTCTAAATTATTCTTTGAGTGGTTGTTATAGATGTAAAATTTATATATTTTATGAGAAATTTTAATGGATCTATGAAGGAGGCTTTACTCATAAGTTTATAGTTTCGTTTCTAGATTTGTGAAGAATCACGCGTCGAGCTAGTTTCACCTCAGGTGCTATAAACTTGACTTTTTAAACTATTATTCATAAAAAATCTTAACTTGAAATGTTTTCTGATTACAAGCCTATCTCACTATATAATATTGTTTATAATATGATCTATAAGTTATTACAAAACAAAATTAAAAGAGTCATCTCAAAACATATTTCCCCTGAACAATATGGTTTATTATCTGATCAAAGAATTCAGGATGCAGTGGCAGTTTGACCAGAAATAACTCACTTCATAAAATCTCAAAACATAAATGCATGTCTCATGAAAATAAATGTGATCCAAGCATATGACAAGGTGGAATGAGACTCCATTAGATTGATTTTATACAAAATAGGCTTCGAGAGTCACCCAAAATATCACTAACACCCATCATATGTTTGTTGAGAACATCCTTACTATGGGAGGAACAAATTTTGATGAATGGAAAAATATCCACTATGCTATCACAAAATTTAGAAATGCCTTTGCACTTACTATGAATGCTTCCAAATATGAACTCATAGCCACATAGGAAGACAATAAGGAATTCCAACATATCACTACTATGTTTAGTGTCAAGGTCAAAATTTTATCCACTTGTTTCAGGTATTTGGGTTTTCACCTAAAACCCAATAAATATGAAATGTGGAATTGGACTTGGATTGTGGATAAACTTGCCAAGAAAATAGTGCAATGAGAGAAGAAATAGTTATCCCTTAGTGGCAAGTTAGTTATAACCAAATCATTATTGTAGGGTATAGCTGTGTACTAGATGCACATTTTTCATCTCCCTCTGACCATCATTTGAATAAATGAAGCGATTATTTCAAATTTCTCAGGAACAATGTTAGTTCACAAAAGAAGTATCACTTATGCGGTCTTGAATCTATATCCAAACCACTGCCTAAGGGTGGTTGGGGTATCCGGGATACCAAACGTTTCAACCAAGTGCTCCTTATCCAAAAGCTTGTGGAGGCATTTTGTTTCTCTTGGTATGTGGAATAACATCATTCAAAAAAAAAACAAAAAAAAAAGTCATGGATATGTATAACACTCATGCCTTTTGGACGCAGTGTACTGTGACAAGTACTGGCATATTAAATAATCTATAATATTGGTTGCCTTCGTGTATGGCCTCTCATCTGTGTTCTCTCACTTTTTGGTGGGTTCACACGCGCTGAGTTTTACCACAAATATAAATCCTACCTACAAATCAAATATGAACGATGGATTGATTTTCTCCAGAACTGCAGTCTAAAAGACTTGTCTGCGCAACAAATACTTATAATCTGCAAAGACCTACTGCAATGACGCATAAAGACAAGTAAGGCGGATTTTCACACAGTCGATTGTCAGGCTTCCACCAGTGGAGATTTCCAATATCCAGCAAAATCAATTGTCATTGATCTTCATGTACGGCCTCTTGTTTGTGTCTATATTTGTTCTTTCGCGTTTCAACAGCGAGATGTGGTCAATTACAGCGAGAAGTGGTCAATTTTAATTTTGATGGGATTTAGTATTCTGAGATTATTGTGTTTGAATAAAATTGCATCATGGTGAAAAATAGTTTACGAAATAAATGGTTTCTTCACAATAAATATTTCCAGTTTTTCAATAAATTTTGAAGTTCTCACATTCATGTTTTTTCTGTTTCTATTTTTAGGGAAGAATAAAAAATTGCATATTATATTTTTTCATTTTTTTGGTATTATCTAGTGTAATTTTTTGAAATTTTTTTGGTGGGTTTTCCAGTCTAATTTCTCTAAAATCCTGCAGGGGTTTATTGAAATCATTGGTTTAATGGGTAACCCTCCAGAATCCAAGTGCCCTTTGTATTTTTGAATTCATATACAATTAAAAAAAACTAATTTAAATAACATAAATCAAGATTTCATCTTAATTTTTTCTTCAGGATTTTGACACCTAAATCTAAAAAATCACACTAAAAACAACTCCTTTTAACCATTTACTCCAGTATTTAAATCAAAATTCATAGTAGAAAAAACTGTCAAATACCTACCCTTGACAATAAAATTCCACAGCAAGTTGTATACGATCATTGGGAAATTCAATAACTTTTTCAAATTTAGAGGACGCCGTTGCAGTTTCACAATAATATTTATGTCAGACCATAAAATCTAATCATTTGCATGTCAGAACATAAAATTTCAGATTTGGATATTTAAAAAAGAGTGCAATCGACTTTTTAAGGTTTTGAGATTTTTGTAAATAATTTTCAATTAATATGATATCTTAAACAAAAGTTAGGTAATGATGAGCAATGAAGCTTCATGATCAGGAAGTCTGTTTGATATATTATTAAAATCTTATGGGGCGGAATAATAGTTGGCGGTCACTAGCTGAAGCCATACCCATCACGTCGCCTGTCTGAAGGACATCAACTGTGCGACAAGGCAGTGGCGTGAAAGGCACGCCTGCAAGTTTTCAGTGTGACTGATAAAATGGGTGACACCACACCAGCTATATCTTTATGTCTAACACTGCCTCTTCATTTCACTCTATTTTACCGCTGTCTTTTCATTTCACTCCTATTTTATCATTTGAATCACTGCAGCTTTTCGCAGAGTAAAAACTCTTCACCGTTCCATTTCTGGAATCCATGGCGCCATGGCGGTTTGTAGCAGGGACTTCTGCCATTCATGTAAGACACCTCTGGTGTTTTCTTGTAAAACATTTAGCTGTTCTCTTGGCCTTTTGCTAATAAATATTTATTATCGCTGTACAGTTAGTGGAGGCAAAAATATTGGAAACAGTAGCACAAAGCTACGAATGGAATGGGTAGAATTGAAAAGAAAAACAACGGTATGTGTCTATACCACTCTGTACGTGCTTACGTTTTCGTTTTCATGTTGATATTTAGACAGTAGACAATGAATGAATGGTCGTCATAATTTTAACTGTTGGGGAGTCTGAAAAATAATCGTCGATTGAACTTTTTGTAGAAGCAACATGGTCTTGTGAAACCTATGAAGAACCATTATTTCTGCAAACTATGTAATATTAATGTATATAAGTCAGCCATGTGTGAAACCGATGAATAACCATTATTTCTGCAAACTATGTAATATTAGTGTATATAAGTCACCCACTGTGTGAGTAATTGCCTTGTAAATACTTTGTAAGAAGACAATGAATGGTTGTCATATTTTTAGAGGACTGGACCTTTTGTCGAACCGACATGCCCATGTGAAACCTATGAAGAACCATGATTTCTGCGAAATATGTAAAGTTATTGTATATAAATCAGCCATTGTGTGAATAGTTTGCCTTGCGTCGGAACGAAAAGGAGGCCGCGACTGGCCGACCGGCTTATGGGTAGTGGTGGACCAATCTATGTATCTATGTAAGGGCCAAATCATCGCTGTCAACCTTTTCTGGCAACCCCACCTCTTTTCGTGAACGACCTTCGATCGTCTTCCATGAATGCCATGCAGCACTTTTGCATGCTTTGGCGGCATCGTACATTCCGTTCAAATCCTGCTCAAACCAACCAATAGCCCAGACAAGGAAACGCGATTCAGTGGAACCTTGAATGCAAAGTTTAATTATCGGGAGGCACCAAATCTTGCAAGAGCATAAAAAGCCGAAAGCATTTGTGTTTAGTTACCGCGACGAACCAAAGCCATAGGTAAAGGCAGTAGCCATACACACCATTCGTTCGAAAGATTCAGTCTCTTACGCATTTCTTTCTAGTTCCGGTCCAGATCTAGTTTGAGTTCCAGCGATTGATAAAGTAAAGGCAAAGTTAGTTTCTCATTTTATGTCCATAGCTTTCTGTGGAAGGTTCTTTATAAAAAGAAAGGTAGAATTTGCATAAATGTGAGTGAGCGGTTAGGGTCAAACACCTAGCAAGATGCGGAAGCTTTGTTAGTTATACGTAGCTCACAGGATTCATTGTTACGGCGATTGTATAGTTTAATTACTCGCCAAAGTAGAAAGCATCGTCCAAATCTAAGGAAATTGGCAGTGGATCTCCAAAAAGCCGGTTGAACAACAAACAGCGCAACTGTCTATTGGAACTCCAAAAATTAGGGTGAACTCTATAGGTTGGTTATATATCAAACACAAATTGAAGTGCCTCGTCTATTTTTATTAGTAAATTAGTAGATCATCTAAATTAGATGACTTTGTCTTGTCAACGTCCAAGCAGTTGAAACAAGTGCTGAAATTTTATTATCAATTTTATTATTTGAGTGATAGTGGATTGGCTGAAAGATCCAGGCACCCCTTCTAAGAGGGCCACTCAGTTTGTGCGGACCAAAGCGGAAAGCTGGCGTACAAAGACGCTAATCGCCAAAGCCCTGGAATCCGTTGAAAAGGAGAGGCCGAAAATCGTCACCGAAGTGAACCTAACGGAAGCACAGATGACCAAGATCCTCGACTACAACAATGCACTGGACAGCCGCATTACCAGGGTGCAAGATGCCATACATATTGTCGACCACAAGCTCACTCTGTTAATTAAGCTTCTGAAAGATACCATCAACCAGGGCCCTGCAACCCCTCAGACCACAACTGCGACGGAGCAGGGTGATAATTTACTGGCTGCAATGCAAGCCAGGGTGAATACCCATGCTGCACAGATGGGCCTGGATACCATCGGTCTATTGGGAAAGCATATCTAATCTTGGCCCCTGTTCCTCTGCTCTTTTTGACTTCTTCTATGTGTTTTCGACTCCTTATGGCCTTTTCTGGGTATACCAATGTCAATGTCTCAGTCTGCTATGTCTCGGCACTCTCTAAGTTTACGAATAAGGTTAGCCAATGCCGCCCTGCGTGGTGTGCTTCAGGCAATTTAATCATGGTGGTAAGCTCGTCCCGGTTTTCTATCTGCCACAACAAAGGTTTTGTATACTATTTTGTTATATAATATAATACTCTGACTTACACAAAAAAAAAAGATAGAGATTTGTAAACTGTTTCCATAATGTAATGTTAACTCAAGAGCATTGTTTTGCTCCAATATTCCATTTTTCAATTCATTTAGTGAAACAGGCTACCACGCACAGGATCCATGAATTGATTTTAGCCTTTGTCCATTAGAGCACAACTAGAGGCAACAACCCTGTCGAGGAAGGCAAACTGCTCAAAAAATGGTTTACAAGGAGTGAGATTTATTCCATACCTTACAATATCCACCGCGCAACAATCCATAGTCTTGTAGGCAATATATCCTTCGCACAATGTATTCAACACTTGCAGCTAATGAATCACATTGCATATGAATTAATCGAAGGAAGTATCCCTTTTGTTGACAGAATAAGTTACATTTAAAAAAAATTCATTCTTACATAAAGATTATGAAAAACGGGACGAACTCTTTCTCAATCTTGACGTGAAACCGGGGTAACTTATTGGTTCGTTCGTGGGCAAGGACCAAACCAGTATGGTAAGGTTTTTCGTTTCGAGTCAAACTATTATCAAAGATGGTCATGTTTGTAACTTTGGTATGAGTTGGTCCTCTAAGAAGGATTATAAACCTTGCTTGTCCCTCTATAAGAGAAAATTGATGGTATAGGTTTTATGGTTGTAATAGAGAATTTTGAAATTTATTATGTTTTTGAAAATTACAATTTTTAATGTTGTAATGTAAAAACGTAGTGTTAGTGTTTTCAGTGGTTCGTATCTATATAGGCATTTGTGGGTGTGTAGGGAATGAATAACCCATATAAAATATGTAATTGCAAGGTTATTGGATGTGTTTTTTTGTTATGGTTGCTAACAAGCCACAAATGACCAACTATATCATCGAGATTCTCCTCTCTTCATTTACAACCTTAGTATTGAGTTAATTGTTTTCATTAAAATATTTTGAGTTCTTATTATTATCTTCATTCAAATTGTTTTTAATTGGAGAATGCTACAACTTATTGTTGTATTAATTAATAAAATAGGAAAATAAGGATGGTATTGTGTGGTTTTTTTTGGTTTGGTGCTTGTTTTTCTTTTTGTTTTCCTTTATTTATATAATTGTTATTGTCTTGTAACTTTCAATCTCAGTGTTCTCTTTTCTCAAATAGAGCTTAACTAATGTGGTTAGTTGGTTAGTTGGATAGGTAAAAAAATATGTTCCTCCCATTGAGAATTTCTCACTCAATCATCAATCATGGGAGAGCAATCCCTCTTAAGACGACTTGACTAAATTTGCCTATTTTTCCCTCACAATTATGTGCTTATAAAGACTGATCTTGTTTCTTCCATTGATTGTCATAAAAAAAAAAATTGGTAAAAAATCACAAGTTCTTTACCTAGCTAAATGAGTCTGGCTGTATCCCCAAGTTCAATGTTTGTATGAAGATGAGTCTGGCTATATCCGAATTCTGGTTAATCTGCCGGTATCTAGTTGGTAGCAAAGCCAAATGGGAAAGGAAATTTCGGGGGATATGAACAAATTTTTTAGTTTCGGGATAAAAATAAAATTTTAATTTTAATGATGGACAGACACTCTTACACATTATATTATATTGGGTTGTTCTTATATATTATACTGGTTGCATTTGGATGAGAAAGAGATACAATTACATATCATATTGCCTTACCTTGTCCACT
>APFE030306665.1:5554-22144 GCA_000404065.3 Pinus taeda
TTTCTGGTAGCCCTATCTGCGTCATTTTTAAGATCTGGAGGTATACAGTCTTTATTTGCAGTTTACTGTTATTTTCTCTCTGCTTAGTTCGGTTTCGGTTTATTTAGCTTTTTTTTAACCGGATCTATAGCTTTCATTTCTGCGTATGCTCTTTGCCCTGCGACTCTGTGCGATCTGGGCAAATCAGAAACAGAAAGGAAGGATTTTTTTCTCATGCGTATGCTCTTTTCCCTGCACCTTAGTGTGATCTCGGAAAATCAGAAACATTGAGAAAATATTTAGTTTATCTAAAGCTAACTTCGAGCCGTAAGGTTCGTTTTTCTTTGCATATTCGTGTTGGGTGGCTATAGTTTAGTGGTGAGAATTCCACATTGAACTACACATGCACTTCATCAGAAAACTCATTCATGACCATGTTCTTGAAGTGCAATATTATTCAACAGATGATCAGGTTGCAGACATCTTCACAAAGGCTCTCACAGAGGCGAAGTTCACTAAACTTCGATATATGCTTGGAGTTCAGTAAGTTGTCACTAAGGGGGGATAGGCTCTAGCGCCTCCTTCCTTATCCTATTGTGTCATATTTGTAAATCCTTCAATCCTATCCCAAGTTGTTCTTAAGGGGGGATGTTAGGATATTCCGACACATAGGAAATAGTTAAGTTCAACTTGGTCTAGTATAGAGTTAGGTATAGAGTTAGGTAAAGTGTGTTTCTTACCGTTGTACATTTTGTAACTTACAATCCGACGGTCACGATATGTAGTGATCCGACAGTTCATTCTCTCCTCGGTATTACCGACACTTGATCCGTGGCTTGACATCCGATTGGTCCATGAATTCTATTTAAAGCGCATGGAGGGTCATTTGTAGGTTCACCATGCATGAGAGAAGCTTATGTAAATTTTCATTCTTTTATTAATAAATTGCCAGTAGTAGCCACATTGGCGTAGGTCGTGGACTGTTTCCCTCTCTGAGGGTTTTAATCACGTCAAAATACTGGTGTATTGATCTATGATCTGTTTGTGAGCAGTGTCCTTTTGGCGTTCTGTCTGAGGAACTTACCCTGTAAATTCCTACACTAAGTAGACATAATCAATGGTGCTCATGATAGAATGCCACTACACGAGCCATCTTACGCAGTAGTTGACTGATACAACTAGGCACTTCTATGGTGCATCACTCAAGTCACAATGGAAGTTGGTTGATCACAGTATCATCAATTCCATGTGTCAACTCTTCAATGTGGCGCTCTAACTCTAATAGGACCTCTGCTACATCTAGATCCCATAGTTGGTTCTACTGTCTCCTCCTGTTGTTGTTCCTCTTCACTATGGAGATATGAAGCACCAATAGGTTGAACTAGTCCCACATCTACATGAAACATCAATAGTTTAGTCTCGAAAACATCAAAAAACATGAAACAAATTGTAAAACTTTCAAAACTTGAAAGGTCAAAATTTCTTACCTGTAGCACCCCATTCCTCACCCTCAATAACCAGGAGGTTAGGGTCATCACAGAAATCCATTCTTATGTAAGGATAGTCATTGATCATGATAAATTTCCTACGCAACCATCCGAAGAAGGCTTATGAGAAGCTAATTGCTGACGTCTCTACATGTTGGGACATGTGATCTATCCACCTCCTCATCTGTGGCACCCTCTGATCGATATGCTTGAGTATGATGTGTAGAGGCTGAAGTAATGGAACTCATTCTAATGCAAAGGAAACTAAGATCACACCGTATCCAAAGTTCTTTAGTTTTCCCTCTTTTTCTTTATTTAGTTGTTCTTTCATGTTGACCAGAACTCCCTCGCTCCAATCAAAGAGTGTTCGCTCTAGAAACTCCAATCCTTATTGCATATATGATCTGCTTTCCACATGAAATGTGGAGCTACCTACCAATATTGCGATAATGAATAGGATCATTCGCAAAGGTAATCGGGTCACATATTTTATATTGATATTTCTATCCTTTGTTGGCTGGGCTCGAGGTCTACAATAGGTGGCGATATAATCTTTCACTGCTTCCCCACCACTTCTCCAACCTAGGAGAGATATGGGGGCACCCCTCATGGAAAATCCTGTCAGAAAGTAGATATCCTATACCTTTAGCTTGAGTATATGTTCCCCAAACTTGAATGCTTTTGCCTAAACATCCCATGAATGAACAAGGTATTTCAACAATTCCATTTGTTGCCTCATACCAAGAAGCCAAAAGAATTTTATCAATCCACATTTCTTTAGTGCCTGGATGGTAGTAGGATCACTTTTTGCATTTAAATCATGTTCCTCATGTTCTTTTTCTCTCCATATGAAAGCCATTTTGTGCTGATGAACCCCTGAAACATCAACAAGAGATTCATTAGGATCCCTATCATGCAAAAAACTTATCAAATTTTGAGGAAAAACTGATAAACAAGCTTTAGATTTGCTCCCAACGCACCCCATAAGAGAAAAATAGAGTGTTGCACCTCTTCCTGCAGTACATGAATGCCTAGGTGAAATGCACTTTTCGAACCTCTGGGCCTTTGTTTGTCCTAGAGCGAAATTTTGCAACCCCAGGGCTCTCAAAAACTTAGAAATTTTGCTTGAAATCACATAATGGAACCATTAAAATAAATAGAAAGGTTTTAGATCCTACCTGGAAGTGACGATAGTCAAAATCATCCACTGGATTGGATGCAATCAACAACAAAAGATCGATGGAAAAAGTACTCAGAACTCTCACTGTTAGAGATAAACGTGAAATGGTAAAAATGAATAGTCATTTTTTAGTATATATGGTCATATTTCTCATTATTTTATTCATATTTAATGTTTTTACCTAGTAATGATTCATTTTTAATATGAAATAGGTATTTTTAATCCTTTCTGTGTTGTTTCGAGCAGATCAACAACTGTTAACGTATTTTGTTTTGCTTTACACAGGTGATTTTGACCAAAGAGTATACTTTTATCTCTTTTTAAGGCCCTTTAAACCTATGAAAAAGGAACCCTTTAGAGTCCTCTTTCATCTCTTTTTAGACTTGTAAAACACAAAAATATTGTTGAGCACTTATCTTTTCAAACTCGTAAAGGTAAATGAAAAGGTGTATACTCAGTATAGGTTTAACCATTTTCTGAATTGAGATAGACTATTTATGAAAAAGGAATACCTTAGATGAACATGGCTAAGAGGTTCTATTGGGTATTGTTTTCTACCTTTTCAGACCTAAGGGACTACCTACAAAAAGGGAAATCTGGAGTTTTCTCTTTCGCCTCTTTTTCCAACTCTCTAAACATGAAAAAGAAGTCTAGTTTTACCTTTGCTGGACTAATTAAAACATCAAACAGCTATGGACTTGTCAAACATGACTAGGTCGAACCACTCCTTCTCAAGGTTCATTAAATATACTTGTAGGGATTCATCCGAAGGATGGAATTATAGATCATATGTTATCCTCATCAATCTTGTTAATAAATAAACGGGTATTGACCTCTAGGGTTGGGGAAATTGGGAAAACAGGATACTCCATTTGTCAATGGCAACGAGTCTCTCTTGAACACAACACTCTTCCACTTCATCTCCATGGATTTTGGGTTAGGTAATCTTCTTGTGTTTAAGTTCATCATAACTTCATAGAACCTTCATTTCAATTTCTTCGATGTGTTTAAGAGAAGCCATTCAGTTGATATCTGTTACAATACTCTTAATCCCTCATTTCATGTTTGCCTTTCCTGATCTAGTTCCATATCAACATCATTCTGTCTCAATCATGATACCCATTTCGTGTCATTGATGGGGGATACATCAAGGCCCTCCTTAGACAGGTCACTTCCTGTCGACATCAACACATTATCCTGGAAGTTGAATTAGAAACGACCCATCAGTACCTTGGTGCTTGCATACATCAATGACAAGTGTCCTAACTCTCAGCAACATGTTTATATCATTGGCCTTCGACCAAAATATTTTATGTGGTGTTTGACATTAACTCATTTATTCACACCATACCGATTGTACTTGAGTACCTTGAGAGACATTAACATTATCGGTGGTTTCTCTCACATGTGTTAATGGGTTACATCATTTGTTGGTAATCAAATGGTGTCTACCATGTTTGACTTCAACTCATTGATTCACATGGTTAGACTCGTAGATTGGTTAGTCATGTGGACGAGATAGAAGACCCCAGATCTAGCATCTACCATCCGAGTTGTGATTCCAGGATTATATAGAGATCATTAAGTATGATGGCTATGATCATATTGATAGTCATCCAGTCATGGTTCCACCATCAGTGATTAGTGGACATGTCTTTTGATCATTAAAATGTTCTGTGTTCTTATGTGTTGAGTATGGGTACGCCTCCTTCAGCAAAAGGATGTCATGATGTAAATGTATTGCAGCATAAGATGAAGCTTGTTGGTTGTTCTTGATCCTGACTTGTTACAAGGTAAATCACTTCAGTCATCAGTCATCATCTATGACTTTGTGCTTTAAGGGGCACTTTTTTATAGGATATTTTGTCACATCTTATCAATCAACCTCCTAATCGGATCATTCACATCCTATTCCCCCTTTACATCATCATTGCACAAATCCCTACACATGATTATCTCATTCCCCACAATTTTTTCCCTGAATTACATCATCTGAGCTAGTTTTAGAACCTAGGTTTCTCCATTGTGGCTTTCATTGATCACCCATAGGATGCTCTCCTTGCACATGTGTTGGTTATAGAAATTCGAAAAAAGAGAGAGAGGATCATGAAGCCTTCATTTCCATAAGCTTCCAAGATCTGTTGTAACCATTTACCTCAAATAAAACTTTTGAATCCTATCCTATCTTACCTTGGAGTTTCCATCCCTTATCCTTAGATCTCTTCCTCCCATCAAGAGTGGATATCAATCCCAATATTGGTAAAAGGATAACAAATCCAACTTACCTCACTCCTCTATATATTTATAGCCTTCCATATGCAAGGGGTTGGATTTTGGAGAGTTATTCTACCCTTATGCTTTTGTTGTGAGATTTATCCTTTCATGCATTTAGGGTGATATAAGGCACACTTTGTGACAAAGGAAGGACACATCAACAACTTGGAGGAGCTCTTCTACAAGATTGACACCTATTTATGGTTATAACTCACTCCATTTATATCAATACAAAGAGCTTTTGTTTTCCTATGTGTGATATCAATATTTGATATATTTCAATACCATGTTGATTTGTTGAATAAAGTAGATAGGTGATGCTACATATATCTCATAGTTTCTTTTCTTGTGTGTTCTGGTTGTGCAGGTTCTAATTTTGGCAGTTGGAGCTAGGATTGGAGCATTCAAGCCAAAGGAACGAAACATACGACAAATTCCCAAGTAGGTTTCTTCCCCTCATCTACTTAATTTAAGGAAAACATTGGGTCCTTTGTCATTCTGTTGCTCTAATTTATCCACCAAACCTAGGGGAGAAATTAATGCCTACAGTCATAAATACCACGTAACAATTTTGATGAATACCCCTATGTACTGTTAAATAGTTTGTCTTTGCACTTGACAATGCTACAACCAAAAATAAAATTGATTAGAGAGATACTCTAGATGGTAAAATCGTTGTAGTAATGTCTAATAGATGGCGTATGAGATGGTAATGCATTTATGAGTTATAGATTAGTGGTCATAAAGTTCAATGTATATTTCTATAGAAGATAAATGGGTTTTCCACCATGCTAATTTGATATCCTCTAGTTGATTTCCAACAAGTGTTATTCTTGAGTCATTCTTGGGCGTGTTTTGAAATATTTCATCAAACTATAAATCTATGAATCAAATAGTTCTTCATGCATCTGCCTATTATAAATTTAGGTGGTTTAATTCTTGTTTTAAGTTGAAAATTTGAAGGAGATTTCTTAGGTTATTGATGGAGTGCTTTAGTAAGTGCATTGAAGATCTATTGGGTGATAGTATTAAGGTTGGATTCTTCTTCGTTAGCGATCCCTACGTGGTGCCATATGGACTAGAGTGAGTAGTAAGAGAGAGAATTGTAGATAGATTTCACTATCGGAAAGCAAGGGCATGATGCTTAGACTTAATAATTCTTGCAAAGAGATGTAGGGTAGGAGGGAAAACTCCAAAACCCATAGAATGTTTAGTTAATTAAGGATAGGAAGTTAGAGGTGTTGGAATTGAGAATAATTTGTTGAGTAAGGAGAATGGATCTTCAAAAAGGAAAAGCATGTAGATAATTGTTGGGGTGTAGTAATCATCTTGAGGAACTCAAATAGTAGGGAGTTTTGGGGTGAAGGGTAAAGCTTGAGGAACCAAAAGCTATATAGTCATTGGGGTGTAGCACAAACCTTCAATAATCCAACTAATTGAGATAAAAATATTGTTGGGGTGTATAGGGGACCTTGAGTAACCCAACTAGTATATATTTTTATTTATTTAAGTAGAATATATGGACCAAGTACAAATACTTTTATTTATTTTTACACTACAAACTTGGAAAACCTACTTTGGTACCAAATAATATGGAACAATGAAGATTACAATATGAAAATGATGAAAAACATTAAAAATTTAATCGAAATATAGTCTATAGAATTAATGCTAATTGGTTATTTAAAGGAGAAATTCACAGGTAATACAAGAAAAACCCCAAGAATATGTGATATATCATAGTTGATTAGTTTGTATTGATGAGTCGCATTCATTTTATGAATTAACATAGTTCAAGTTTTTATTGCTTGAGAAGGTTAAAAAACCTAATCTAATGACGCACACAACTCAAAACTAGAAAGAAACACTATTTAAATGCACATGCATACAACACAAAGCTAAAAAAGTATAATTTCTAACAAACTACTAACTAACAACATCCAACTCAATGTTGGGATGCACAAAAATCTAGGGAAACTAAAATTGATGTGGGGCATTACACCCTCCTTGACTAGGTTGGATATGTTTCCTTTTAGAAGTTCATAGAGAAGATAATCCAAGTTAATTTGAGAGTGCAAGGGAAATGTTTAGTCTCTATAATACTAGTGTAACCCCCTTATTTTTATTGATAGTGTAGCTCCTATTGTTATTGTTGTTCCCATATAGCCCCCATATTGTTATTGTTGTGCCCCATAGAAGCCCACTATTGTTATTTTTGTGCCCTTACATTATTATTGTTATGTAGGATCCGATTATATTGTAACCCCTTAGACTCCTATATATAACAAGGAGGTATTATCATTTGTATCATCCAAGAATTTTTTATTTATGTGATTTAAAGGAATTTTCTCCCTTAAAGAGGCCAATTTTTAAGTCTTCGATCTATGATTTCTTCTATTTTGTGATATGGTTGCATAACATTTGGTATCAAAGCTTTGGATTCTAGGTTTCATTGCTTCAAATATAACATCTTGGAATTTTTGTTATAACTTTTTTATATGAAGTTTCAGATGCTGAAATTTCAACCACGTGGAGACCAAATTGTGATGAACACCCTGTAAAATTTCAAATATTGGTTTCCTATAGGTCCTGAGATAAGGTCCTAATGAGCTATGGTTTTTGCATGATCCAAAATTTAGTCTCAAATAGGTGACCTTGGGAAAATCGTAATAACTTTCTCTACACGCATCATATTTGGATTGTGTAAAAAGAGACTGAAATTTCACAAAAATGTAGTTTTTCATGTATCCTTTTTATAGCCAAAGGTTGAAACAGTGATATGTAGAATTGCTCACAAGTTAGCTATATTGAACCAGTCCATAATTAGGTTATTGTGGGAGATTGGGAATAACTTTATCTTGAAGAATCCAATTTTGGTCTGACTTGTGGCATTAGAAAGAAGTCTCATAGGTCTACCATAGGATGAAATTTCAGATCTTTGAGAGCTAAAATTACAGATATACAACAGTTCAATATCTATCTCCAAAAAAAAAAAAAAAAAAAAAGTTTGTATATATTTTTTAATTTGCATAACTGTTGTTTGAAACATAAGTTTGAAGTGATTTAAAGGGCATAGAGAAGCATAGATAACATTATTTCATTCCAATATGCCTCGAAACAAAAAAATAAAATAAACACACCCAGTAATAAACCAAAAAGCTATAATATGGTGCATGAAGAAGAGGAAGAAATGCAACATGATATATCAAAGTTTTAGGACCAACTACAACAAATTTCACTCTCACAAAGAGAAACCAAAAATGAATCGGAAGTGATGATTGTTAAGATGGATGGTTTAGATAAAAAAAATAAAAGGAGACGTGGATGGTTTAAAAGGGGATACATAAGGTTTAAAAGAAAATATGGAAGGTTTGAAAGAAGGTTTAACAAAGTTGCTGCAATAAAATATTTCTAGTGGTGACAAGGTAATCCATGAAAAATCATGATGAGGACAAAAAAAACATGAAAATTGATTTTAGAGACTCCATTGTTGGGTTTAAGACCCACTACATTCCAAATATTGATATGAGTAAGTTTCATGACAAGGATCCAGTAACATGGATATTAATAATGGAGCAATATTTTGATCTACATGATGTGCAACACACACAAAAGGTACAAATTGCATATCTATATTTAGAACCCAATCAGTTTGTATGGTATTGATGGATCTGTTCTCATAAACCACTTGTCATTTAGTCAATTTTTATGGAGGAAACGATAGAATACAAAGAGAAACACCTTCTTTAGCTAATTGATAAATCTCAAACAAAAGGATTCAATGGTAGAGCACATTGAGGACTTCCAAAAAATTAATATCAGGGTAATTGATATTCCAGAGGAGCATAAGATTGATGTCTTCATAAGGAATTTAAAGGATAACATCCAAAATGGGGTTTTCCTTTTGGAACCTAATGAATTAGAGAAGGCATTTAGGGTGGCAAGAAAATTTGAAAGAAAAATTATGGCAACAAGAAAGTATACTACTCACAACTATAAATATGGAAGTATTGCTTCTCCTAGCCTTCCACAACCTACAAGGCTGACAACACAACAATTGGAGGAAAACAAATCAAAATGGCTTTGTTATAGTTGTGATAGATTTTGGCATTATGGCTAATGTGTTGTCCTTGATGGCAACATACTTGATAAAGATGTACCTGATGAAAAGAATGTGATAATATGGTGATTATGGAACTCATGTAGATTGGTACAAATGCTATAGAGGATATGGA
This sequence comes from Pinus taeda, assembly GCA_000404065.3. Lineage (NCBI taxonomy): Eukaryota > Viridiplantae > Streptophyta > Pinopsida > Pinales > Pinaceae > Pinus > Pinus taeda. The sequence continues at coordinate 14,710 of APFE030306665.1, forward strand.
CAGAGAAATGATAGTTTAGTGAAATTTGAGAAAGTATACATAGTTCCTGTAAAGAAGGGTCTTGTGAATAGAAATCATGTGAAAAATCTGAACCATGGAAATCTGAATACAAGGGGTCATTACCATGGTATTGGCCCATAGTAATTGGAGTGGCAATGTTCATTTGATCACATCAAAAAATACTAATGACATTAACATAGGATTTACCTAAGGTATTGGCTAAGGAAAAATCTATATAAAGAGATGGAGATCGAGGGGTTGAGAGTGCAAGTAAATGATTTATTTATATGAATATGATCGAAAATATGTGTGCACCAAAGAGAAAGGAGAAGACTCAGATATGAAAGATCTGAAGACATGTTGAAATATATTATTGTTTGATTTGCTTGTTTAATGATAGATTTGTTGTTATAAGTGATGTTGTGATCTAAATGTGTTTTTAGTAATTTGATGATTTAACAGTAAGGCATGTGTAGTATGTGTTTTGTTTGCAGTGAAGGATCGATTCAGTGATTTAAGATTTGTATGCTAGTTTTCTTCTAAATTATCATGTACATATTGGGATCTATTTCTGGGTAATCGTGTATATATTTAGCAATGTATTTTTCAGTATGCTAAGATTTGTATGCATGTGTTCCACATCATAAGTGCATATAACTCTAGTCTTCTTAATTATAAGTGCATATATATTTTGAATTAGATATGATCTGGGTTTGTAGTGTTGCTTGATGATAACTGTTGATGATGCTTATTCTATTTGTTGTTTTCTGTCAATGATGTCTTGATCTGTGTCTCACAGTGTTGTTTGGGTTTATTATTATATTTATTAGTTATGGTGTTTGGGTATGGTTCAATGATCCATGATTGGTTCAGTACTTGATTCAATGGGTGATTCAAAGTTACAGTGATTATGTTTGTAAAAATTCAATGTTCAGTAATATGAGATTTGTACGCAAGTTTTATGCAGAGGAAGTGTGTATCTACATAGGTTCTATTAAGAATAGTCACATACATATTTTGAAGTTTAGTTGTTCTGGTTGGGATCTTTATTAAATTGTTGGATGCTTCATAGATTCAGTTAATTTACAGATATTTAGTGATTCAGAATTGTATTTCAGTATTTTCATTTGGATATTAGTTTGGGCTTAATTGTTTGTGTGGATCCAGCATGAAAATTTGATGAAAATAGGCCTACAGGTTGTTTGATTATTTTTTGACAGGTGGATCCAGTCTAAAACATTCTAAAAAGTGGTCCACAAAGTGATGAGGGTAGCGATCTTCGGTGAGGGCGTAGGAGCTTCCTTCTGGTAGTAGTTGATAAATGAGATTGGGGGGTGTATCTCCCTTCCATTGGGTGATGGAGAACAAGTGGAGGTTGTAGCCTCTTGCATTTGGGTGCCTTCGTATTGGTAAGAGTTTACACCAATAAGAATGGTTTTCTCCCACATTGGGTTTCCACCTAAAATACTGGTGTTTTATGTGTGTCGCTCATGTGCTATGACTTATCTATTCTTTCCTACATAATGGATAGTTAATGAATTAATAATGCAATGGTTAAATTAAATTATTAATGAATGTTATGACAAATTAAGTAAACAAGATATACATTGTTCACATTCACTGAAGTTGCATACATACGTTGGTTACATGAAGAAAAATAGCTTACAAAATTTTGAATAAGAAATTGAAAGTTTGAAGGGAATTAAAATACTAATTAACCTCCCCCTGGCTAGTATTTTTCCTAACAATTGAAATCAGAGGAGGTCCCTCAAAACAAGCTTGATTTCTTAAAGGGAGATCTATTAGTATGAGAAGTCAACAGGGAGTATCTTCTATCAGGCCACCTTTTTTTAATGGAACTCACTTTTTATTTTGGAAAATTAGAATGAGAGCATATTTGCAGGCACTAGGAGTTGATGTATGGGAAATTGTTGAAGGTGGATATCAATACCCAGCCTCCATTCCGAAATATGATGCAGGGAAGAAACAATATGAAATCAATGAAAAGGCTCTAAATACCATCTTGGGAAGTTTGGTAGAATTTGAGTTTGTGAAAGTCATGCAGCTGAACATCACAAAGGCAATATGGGACAAGCTTGTCCAAAGCTATGAAGGTGACACTAAGGTAAAATTGTTTAACTTCAAACATATAGAATTCAATATGAGACTCTTAGGATGCATGGTAATGAAATCATTGCAATCTTCTTCCTTAGAGTAGATGAAATTGTTAACTCAATGAAAAATCTGGGTGATGAAATAAAGGATACTAAAGTTTTTGAAAATATTTTGAGATCTCGTCTAACCCTAAATCTTGATTCCAAAGTCTTCACCATTGAAGAAATGCGGGATTTGAAGAATACCACTATTGAACAACTCCATCATTGGGATCTTGACATCTTTTGAGATGACAAAATGGGGTACATCAGGTACTAGAGAAATAGTATTCAAATCCACAAACAAATGGAAAGAAAAGGAAGAGCCTAAGGAAACATGTTACATTTTAGATGAAGAAGAAGAGAATTTAGTGAAGAAGCTCCAAGTAGGATATGCCAGGATCAAAGCTAAGATTTCTTTTAAATAATTTTTCCTGTGGAAGAGTAGATCACTATGTCACTTAGTGTCCTTATAAAGAAAATCATGAAAACAATGTTTCAAAGAAGAATTTTAAAAGAGGTTTTACTAGCAATACATTTTTTATGTTCATGAAGATAGTGAATATTCTTCCAATAATGAGGATGATAAATCAGATCAATATTTTCAATTACTTATGGCTTTCGAAGAACAATGTGTAGATAAGTATGATGATGATGATTTTATGGATTCTCTAGAAGTCAGTATGTATAAAGAAAACAATGTTGAAGAAATGACTAATTTGAAGTCTGGAAGAGGCTAAATTATTAGAAGAAACTTTGAAGAAACAAGTCCAAGAAAGTGAGAAGTGCTTTGAAACCTTAAAACTTGAAATTGTGGGTCCAATTAAGGAACTTGAGAAAAAAAAAGATCTAAATCTTAGATTTGATAAAGGATCTAAAACTTTAGAAGAGAGAAATAAAGTGTAATCTTTCCACTAAACAAGACAAGTATTGGCTACAATCCAAATCAAAATGGTGAAACGTCAGAATCAATGAAATCTTCTGAAACAGGTACAAAAAGCTATGCCAATGTAGTAAAAGGAAGAAATCATCAGACTCAACAAAATAATGAAGGATAAAATTATTCTTACTCAAAACAAAAATTCCAAGAACAAAGGGAAATATACTGAAGAATATATTATACTTCCAGGTGTTCTTACTTCAATGGTCAATGCTTCACTTGTAACAACTTTGGTCACAAAGAAATTCAACGTGTTGCTTATAAAACAATTATGACTAGAGAAGCAAGAAAACAATAGAATGCAATCAAGACAAAGAAGCATTCTTATAATGCTTTCTCACCTCTTCAAAATGATATTGAATGTTCTATTTGCAATAACCTTGGTCATGAAGAAACTGAATGTAGAAGCAGGGTGAATTCATCCTATTAACATGAATAGAATACCCCTCAAGGTATGGAAAAAGAAAATCACTACTTCTGAAAATTGTGATCTAGCATTGTATGCAAGAGATCAAGAGAATCTATGGTACATTGATAGTAGGTGTTCGAAGCATATGAAATGTCACATAGATAAGTTTGTTTCATTTAATGAAATTAAGAAAGAAACTAATGTGAATTTTGGTAATAACTCACTTGCCACCATTAAAGGAAAATGATATGTATTTTTAAACGAAAAGGTCAAGGCTAAGAATGTATTATTTGTTGATGGGCTAAAACATAACTTGTTAATTGTTAGTCAAATGTGTGATTAGGGGCATGAAGTTATTTTCAAGTCAAAGAATTTTGTGGTAAGAAATTTAGATACAGGTAAGATCATAGTCAAAGGAACTAGAACTCTAGATAATGTCTATATATCCTAGGAGGAAAAGAACACTATTTTTTGAGAAAATTTGAAGAAAGTTAGCTTTGGCACAAGAGATTGGAACGCCTCTGTTTTTCTCAGCTATACAAATCAAGCAAGATGGGAGTAGTTTGTGACTTGCCCAAAATTTCTCCACCTGAAAATAACATTTGCAAATCATGTCAAATTTGGTAAGAAATCCAAAGTTTAGTTTAAAGCTAAAGAAGGTACTTCAAGTAAACCCCTATGAGAAAGAATTCTCCTTGTGGTGAACAATACTTCATGTTATTAATTGATGAATTTATAAGAATGTGTTGGGTTAGTTTACTAAAGTATAAAGATGAGGCATCTAAAAAGTTTAAAATATTCAAGTTTTTGGTAGAAAATGAATTAGATTTAAAAATCAAATGTCTTAGATCTGATAGAGAAGGAGATTTTAAATCAGATGAATTTTTCAATTTTTGTGAACAACATGGCATCAAAAGAAAATTTTCCATAGCTAAAACTCCTCTACAAAATGGAGTGAAGAAAAGAATGAACAAAACAATTCAACAATTGCCATGGGCCATGCTTGATGAATCAGGAACACCTATCACCTTTTAGGGAGAAGCAATACATAAAACCATGGATATAATTAAGAAAGCTCATGTTTGAGTAAATAGTGATAAAAATCCATATGAACTCTAGTATGGTAAGCCTACAATTTTCAAACACTTTAGAATCTTTGGAAGTAAATGTTTCATAAATAAAAATGATGATAAGCTTGGAAAAATTGTATCCAGAGATGATGAAGGAATCATTATTGGATACTCTTCCATAAGCAAATGATATAAATGCTATAATAAAAGGTTTCAAAATATTGTTAAAAGTATAGATGTTGTGATTGATGAAGCATCCACAGGTACCAAAAAGGAAGCACAAGTAGATGATGAACCTCTCCTTACTAAAATCCAAGAAGTTGTAGGAGAAGAAGAAAGAGAAGCATAAAAAGAAGGAAATGAAAATACAAGTTTGACATAAGAGACCCCATCAAATATGTTCAAAAAAATCATCTTGAATCTCAAATTCTAGGTGATAAGGAAGTAGGAATAAAAAATAGAAGAAATTTTGTTGAATCATCTAGTCACTTAGCTTTATTATCCACAATTGAACCTCAAAATGTGAATCAAGCAAGAAATGATGAATGTTGGAATAAGGCAATGCACGAAGAACTTGATCAAATAGCGAATAACCATACATGGAACTAGTACCAAGGCATCATATTAAAAATGTAATTGGGACAAAATGGGTGTTTAAGAATAAATTGAATGAAACTGGAGAAGTAATTTGAAACAAAGCAAGACTTGTATGCAAAGTCTATGCTCAACAGGAAGGGATAGACTTTGAAGAGATGTTTTCACCTATAGATAGACTTGAAGCCATAAGAATGTTTCTCTCTTTTTCCAGCTTTTGTAACTTTAAATCATATCAAATGGATGTTAAATATACATTTTTAAATGGAGACTTAGAATAATTTTATATTGAAAAACCTGAAGGATTCGCACTTGGAAATGATAAAAATATTGTTTGCAAACTTAAGAAGGCATTGTATGTGTTTAAAAAGGCTCCTCTTTCATGCTATTATCATATTGACATGTATCTTTAGCAATAAGGGTTCAAAAAAGGATCTAAAGACAACAATTTATAAATCAAATATGACAAGGACAAACTTTTGGTGGTAATGGTTTATATTGATGACATCATAATCAAAATTAATATTGAATCTATGAGTCAAGGTGATGAGCCTCATCAATGGGTAATTATAAGGGCTCATTTTACCTCCTAACCTAGTCAAATAAACCATTCTCTTAGCTTATTGTATGATTTTCTAATTATATTTATGCTTATAGGGTGAGTTGAGTTAGTTATTATGCCATGTGGCCTAACATGTATTTAATGCAGATTATTAATGGATTTCAAGGTCAAAGTCAAGGATCTAGTGGTCAAACTACAACAATAACTCGAGGTAGATAGAGGAGAGGACTTATAGGAGGGAATCCCCCTCATTTATTGCTCCTCACTTCGAATTCCCCTTCATTCAGCTCGGAGTACAAGCAGTGGAATCATGCACTAGAAGGCAACCGAGCAAGTGGAAGATGATTGATAGTTATCTCGAGTTTTGGGAGCCAAGCCTCCCTGATTTTAAGGAATCTATTATTAGCTTCATATGTATAAATAGAGAGGCCTAGGGCCTCACTAGGGTCGAGCTTTTTTCTTGTGTAAACTCTGCTCAAATTTCGAGCTTACTATTTTATGACAGTTTTATGTAATCTTGTTATTTTTTTATAATGAAGATGGAATCCTTTTGAGCTAGCATTGAGTTACCTCAGAGGGCTAAATTTCTTGGCTTAGGGCCCATTCCAAGTAGCCAAGTTTCTCTTTACTTGTATTTGTATGCTTTACTTTAGTTTGTATATTAGTTTGCTGTTAGATGTATTTCTCTTATGGTTAAGAATAGGTTGCTTTTGATGATTTAGTAGCTTGCTTGAATTTGTGCTTTCTGTAGTAGGTTAATAAGTGATAAGAGAAGATTCAAAAGGCTAGAAACACTGCCTTGGAATTTCTTCCTCCCTCTCGGACCATGATTTGACGCAAAGACTCTTTCTGCCCGAAAAAACACAGATTTTCCTCATTCCTAGGACTTCTAGTGTTTGCAGCTCTCTAGTAGGTTGATAGTCCAGTTTTGATTTGCTTTAGATCTTCTTTATCATGTTCACTTAATTTTCAATAGTCCTTTTGCGTGCTTTATTTTCTTACAACATTTCCCAGCATTTCCTTCTATACATCAGAGTTTAGTCCATTTTAATGCAAAACTCTGTTTTTCCTAGGATGCACTCATTTCATTGGTTGCTTGATTTTCTTGGTAGATTGTCAGTTTCTATGCAGAATATCTCTTCCAAAAGTAGGCCAGCTTACCAGAAATCACACCCTCCATCTGATCCATGCCCTATAGGTCTCCCAAACCTCACCTCGATTTAGCCCTAGTTTCCTTCATTTTTCATAGAACTTCTTCCTCTCTCCTTGAGCAAATCCAATCATCTTTCTCTCTCCTGGTGATTCATGGTAGACCTTAGGCACCCTAACATCTCATTCCAACCTTCATCCACCTTTTCTACCCACTCTCACACCCTCAAAATAGTGAAACTTTCTCTTAGCCTCCTCCTGTAGGCCTCCTGTAGTTTCCGTATTTTACTCTTGTAGTTTTTCCTATAAGCTTTCTTTTAAAGGTCGAGTGTGGGAAAAGCCTCAAGAAGGCCACCTAAGACCTCCTAGGACCCATCCACACCATCCTACATCCTCCCAAGCTCCAAAACCACCCTCTAACGCCACCATTCGCTGCCACGCTCACACACAATAAATTAGATGCATGTTAAATTCACATAAAAACACATAAAAATCCAAAAATATGTTTTTTTCTTATTTACTTCCAGAAATAGCATGGTTAGATGTTGTTTACTTCCT